>CM055437.1:8438361-8561510 GCA_029228465.1 Salix viminalis
TATTAAATTATACGGAGAACAAAAAAACATTAATAAAAGAGTAAGCAAGAAAAACAATTAAATTATTATTATTATTATTATTATTATTATTATTATTATTATTATTATTATTATTATTGTGTTAAGCACAAAATGAAAATTCGAAAACAATTTTTTTTTATGTTATCCGATTTATTCATTATATGATTATATTAAATGTGTTTAAGAATACTGATATTATTTTTTTTTTGTTATCTGATTTATTCATTATATGATTATATTAAATGTGTTTAAGAATACTGATATTAAATTTTTTTTTAATATCCTAGAAACTTTAACAAAAGAAAAAAAATAAATATCATTGTCATTACTTGCCAAAACAATAAAAATTATTAAATTATCATGAGAAAAAAAAACATTAACAATAGAGCAAGCGGGGAAAATAATTAAATTATTATTATTATTATTATTATTATTATTATTATTATTATTATTATTATTATTATTATTATTATTATTGTGTTAAGTACAAAATTAAAATCGAAGACAATTTTTTTTGTTTATGTTATCCGATTTTACTGATTATATCATTATATTAAATGTATTTATGAATACTTGATATTAATTTTTGTTATTTAAAAAATCTGAGGTCATGTTTTCTTATCCCTATATATATTCCTATGAGATAATATTCAATAAATATTAGAATATATAATTACTGAAAGACTAAAAATATTCTAGAAACTTTAATAAAAGAAAAAAAAAATATCATTGTCATTACTGTCAAAACAATAATAATTATTAAATTATACGGAGAAAAAAAACATTAACAAAAGAGTAAGGAAGAGAAACAATTAAATTATTATTATTATTATTATTATGAAAGAAACAAAAATAAAGAAAGACTAAAAAAATGCTAGAAACTTGAACAAAAGATAAAACAAAGACATAATATGAAAAGAAAAATAAAAATTATCATTGCTATTACTGGAAAAAAAAAATAAAAACATAACAAATTATCCAAAGGAATTTTTTTTTTATCAAAGAAGCAAGTAAGAAAAAGAATTATATTATTATAATAATAATAATAATAATAATAATAATAATATAATAATAATAATAATAATAATAATAATAATAATAATTATTATTATTATTATTATTATTATTATTATTATTATTTATTATTATTATTATTATTATTATTATTATTATTATTGTGTTATATTAGAAATTCTAAAAAATAAAAGTATAAGGGCTGAAATCAAAATAAAATATAAAGGGATGAAAATAACAAATTAAAAGTTTAAGGGCTGAAATGAAAGTTAGATTTATTAACATTTTCAATTTAAGGACAAAGTTGCAAAAATCGAAACTTCTATACCGAATATATTCAGTCTTTGCAACCTAATCCGAAAATTAAAAGATGAAGGACCGAAGTGAAAAGTTAACATTTCATTAATTTCAATTGAAGGACCCAATTGAACAAAATCAAAACTTATATAACTGAAATCAGGGCCATATACACAATTAAAAGTCAAGGGACCGAAATGAATTTATCCACAACTTCGGGGGCTCTTTCGCACTTTAACGTGCGGGAGAGAGAAAACGAACCAACCGGCTTTTAACCGAGCCATCGCCGCATGCGACCACGCCAGTGTAGAAGCAACGCTACGCACGGGAGGAAGCCCAAGAGGCTGCTGCCGGATTGGACGCCGGTAGACCATTTCGGTCATCAGTATCACACCGCGCAGCGCCTCTTGAACGAGGCGTCGGGCGGGATCATCGTCGGCGCATGCACGTAACGCGCTGACAGATTTTTCGAATATATATAAATAATAATGGTCGATTCTTGTTATGTCCCCGCTCTTAATTAATAGATTTTGTCTTATTAGGGGCTAGAACCATCTTTAGCCATTTAATTTTTAAATCGCGTGACCGGGACCGGTCCCCAGACGCTGCACAATTACCCCCTTAACCCTCAGTCAGCGTTATTTTTTTCTTATTATGAGGGACAAAATCGTTACTACTACTCGTTTATAGGCGGGAAGGTGGGATCGAACTTCATGCGACCGCAGCGGATCAAAAAAAGCTTCAGCGTCCACGATGAATTTAGAGTGCGTGAACAGTGAATCAACAGTGTTTTCCGTTTTGTTTTAGATATTTGTTAATACGATGATTAATATATATTAGTTTATATTGAGGGTTGAAATTAATAATATAATAATAACCTTAGTTATAAAACTCGAACTGACTTGATGTGTAAACCTGTGACTTATCTGATCTAGAACTTGAATCAATTAAAATTTTAGAAAAAATACAGAAAGAATTTACTTGACCCAGTCAAAAATTTGGGTTGATCTGGGATAAAACGAGTCAGAACCAAATGTTTTTTTTTTTTTTTAATTTGGTTAAAATAAAGTTTCCTTGATTATTATTTTTTTAAAAAGTCAACCAAAGTTGATCCTCATGACCCAAGTCTTGGTTGGAGTTAACTTCAAAGTTGAGTTTTAAAACTATAATAATAACTATTTTTATTCATATATTGACTCGAGTTAGCCTAAATTGACCTCTCTTAACTCCTGATCCAAGTCTTGCCCCAAATCAACCCTCAACTTGAGTTTTTAAGATATGAGAATAATCATTTTTATTCTGACATTAACCCACGTCAAATTAGATTGATCACGATCAAGTTTACAACATTTCATCACCACAAAATTTCTTACTAGTGTCAGAACCAAAAGGAATCCTCCTGGCTAGCCAGTATCATTGAAATGGAGCTACGGATGCAGCATAAACAAGCCTCGCAAGCGGGACAAGATGGCGAAAAACAAAAAAAATGCCATCTTCTCAGACCATCCATCATCAAAACTCAAACAAAAAGGAGAGCCAATAAATGACAGAAAACCATTGATAAATGAGCAAAATATGCATTCACCAGACAAAATAAATCACTGTCATAGTCAACAGCTAACAATAACAATGGACCTAAATTACCATACTATTATGACCTCTTACACTTTGTTTAGAGGGGTTTTAAAGGAAAAGGTGGGGCTAAAACCCTCCATCATTGTTTGGCTCTCACAATTGATAGAAGTAGAGGGTGGGGTGGAGGGCTCAACTCTCTTAAATAGTTGAAAATCTAAACATCCCAAATTGAGGTGTTTAAAAGACTTGAGATTATTAAATGATACAAATATTAAAAAAAAATCCACTCTTTCACTTCATCATCCCATTGCAGGTTCAAACAAGAAAAAGTTTGAAATACTACCATTACCTTCCTTTACTTACCTTATTAATCCTACCATTTTCTTACCCTCATCATATCCAAACATAGTGTTGCAAAGAAAGAAGAGAAATGTATTCTTAAGTAGGATTATCCTAGAATGGAAAGAAACATTCTGATACTGCCAACGACTACAGTGAGGTGCACAACATGATCTGGAGGCGATATGATTTCGTTGAAGAGACCCAAACAAATACCCCACATCAATCTATGCTAGATGACACCAGAAATCATTAATTACCTCTTACTCCTACATCTGACTTGCAAAACAACTAGTTTATTTTCTCAAAACATCAACAAGAATATCAACTGCTTGTCTGATGAAACTGCACCATCCTGCCAAAACTAGACCTACTAACAATGCGGCAAGCCTAAAAAAAAATACCTCACAAAATCAGAGACTAGGACACAGGTAAGTCATGAGCACTAATTCATTTACACAAGCTGCAACAACTGCATAAAGAATCAGGCATCCAGATTCATCAAAAATAGATTTTTATCTTGAATTTATATTAATTCAGATTTAATTGAATACACATACATAATTAATATAAGAATCAAAGAAATGTCTTAACAATTAGCAGCAGCGGTGAGAGGAAAAAAACTCAATCACATATAATTTAAAGGTCAGGAGAAAAAGAAACTATGAGGCACAAATGCATTAAATAAATCTCATCTCTACAACATTTTCCTTGTCATCATTAAGTTTGAAAAAGCTAAGAGTGCAAACAGAAAGAGAATTCACATGGGACATCTACTTGATAGTGACAAACTTGTTTGTACCGTGTTTAGCCCAATGTGTTCTGAGATCAATTGCACTAGAGAAGTCATAGCCTTCACCAGCAAGTTTTTCTAAGACCTTCTTAAAAGCTCCTAAACTCATTTTTCTCCCTGCTATCCTTGCACCACGTCGTTTCACACTCATAGGCAAGGGATGCACAGAAATGCATGTTGTACAACAAGCTGATTGCCACCCACCACAACCCCAACGATAGCATTGTTGGGGGGTTCCAGTGCATGAGCAAACTGGTATAGGAAATAATGAAATGTCCATACTGATCCCATTTATCATAATTTCTACGGTTTTCTTGGCAGACCTTCCTTGTTGAGCAGCAGGACTACCGTCAGGTTTGGGTGCTTGAGGGCCTCTCTTACCCTTCTTTGCTTCAAGGCATTTCAAGGCTTTAGGACACTTCTTCTTCTTCTTCTTCTTATCAGGACCATTTTCCTTTGCAACAACACCAGCACCTTCAACTTGCTCCAGTGTTTCGTCATTTACTGAATTAGGAGGTTGAAACATTTGCATATGATGAGCTGAAGATGTTTCCGGAAAAACCGAAGCATAATCATGGTTTCCAGGCAATACATGGTGAAACTTTTCTCTCTTGTCAATTAAAGAATCTCTCGTGTGGTCCATAGAGTACATGTGCTGCGAAACCCCAACATCCCTATGATGAAAACCTCCATACATACTAGTCATGATCGCAGCACTGCGCGAACCCGAAAAGGGTTTCTCAGGCATTGTTGGAGCCATGAGGTGAAGACCCAGATTTCCTTTAACAGTTGTTGGCTCATAGTAACCCCAATTGCGAATATCCAAGCTGTTATCTTCATCCATTATTTCAAACTACAACAATTCAAGATAACTTTGTTTCACCTTAACACAATATTTGTTGTCAGCGTTGTGCTAACCTTAACATTCTCCAAATTGTGTTCACCTAAAATTTCTCTAAAAAGACTGCAGGCACATGAAAATCAATTCAAACCCAAATCACACAGCTTACAAAATTAATAAACAGATTGTTAAGTCATAGTAAAGTTTGTGTCTTGAAACCAAAAGAAGTCATAATTGACAGAGCTAGTAAGCCGAAAAATCAATCAAAAATGCATCTGGGTCATAGTCAGAAACAAAGATCTTCTAGTCCTTGGATCAGTCTGACAAATCGTTTTGAAAGAGGATAGACAGTAACGACTTTAGTATTTCAAGGAAAGATAAAGGGACTTACTTGGAAGAAGATGAAGTGAGCTTTTTTAGGGTTCTTCTCCTCCACTAAAGAAGCACAAAAATGAAGTTACGAACGCCATTTTGTTTTTTGTAATTACTCATTTTACTAGTTTTTAACGTGCACTTGCTTCGCTAGTTGCTAGTCTTTGGGTCAACTCGATCTTGCTTTTCCTTTGTACGCCTCCCTTAAACTATATATAAGCGTAAGAGTTACTTCACGGCCTTTTTATCTATAAAATGATGATTGACACATTATTACTCTCATTTTATTTACAGGTGTTTGATACTCAAAAACATTTTTTAAAAAAAATCTGAAATTTTTTAATTTTATTTTAAATTGATTTTTTTGATATTTTTATATTATTTTTATACGTTGATGTCAAAAATCATTTTTAAAAAATAAAATAAAAATCATTTTAATATATTTTTGAACAAAAATAAACTTCAAAAAACAACTTCAAACATAATTTCAAACAAGCACTTAGTCAAACCACTATCTATCTATCTATCTATCTATCTATTTTTGGTTCCTTATTTTTAAAATTCATTGCTGAGTTCTTTTGGCCTAAAACATATAATGTTATTTAGATTAATTAAAGTATACCTTCATTATTCTAATTTCAAAAAGGAAATATAAATTGTTGTAATATACTAGGAAAAAGAGAGGCATTAGTCAAGGATCCATTTAATCAAGTTTGAGAAATAAGAAAGCATAATTGTGTGGCGAAGCAAGGATTCCATGCATGTTTCGAGCATTTAATTTGAGAGTCGATTATTCTATCCAGAACTCGAACATATTTCAGGTAACAGTGGTTTGGAGACATATTTTAAAATAGTATCCTTGTTGCTGTATTAATTGTTGTTAGCTCTATTTTTATCAGGTGATATATTTTAAAATAGCTCTTTTAAGTTCCTTTCTAGTGCTTTAATATTATATATAATAAAAAATTAGTTGTAAATTTTATTAATAAGAACCAGTACATCCATATATTGAGACTTACGAATATATATATATATATGATCAATTAATTAATTAATTTAATTAGGAGATCCAATGAGCCTTGAATGGTAATTTATTAATGGGAGCACTTTTTTGTCCCCTATCTTACATTTCCTAAAAGCATTAAGCTCCAAGTACACATCTTGAATGTGAAAGTGAAAAATGAGATTGACTATCAGTTTTGGAATCCAATTCCATCTTTAGGGGTGTTATAGAGTGTTTGACATTGTGTTTTAAAAGTGTTTTTGATAAAAAAAAATGTTTTTTTTTAATTAATTTTTTTTAATGTTTTTAGATCATTTTCATGTGTTGATGTAAAAATAATTTTTAAAAAATAAAAAAATATTATTTTGAAAAATATCTGAAGAAAAATCACTTTTAAAATCAACCTCAATCGAACTGTCAACGAGTCACCTAATGTGGTGTCTTTTTCTCCCCTGGAGTCTTCTACTATTTTGTAGGATAGCTTTTCTTGTTATGTTGCAGATCTTCCTGTGAATTCTTTCTTTCTTGTTTCATGGCCTTTAATGGTCTTTCTTTCTGACCGCCTCCAGATTAACCGGAGGAGGAAAGGGGGACTGTCTTTTTTTTTTTGATATTGAATGTGATACTTAGAAGGTTTTGAAGGCTGGCCCTTGGCTTTTCAAAAACATTACGTTAGATTTGCAAAGATGGGATTAGGATAAAGAAAGTGATGAAGATGAATTTTACAGTCTCCTTTTAGGTAATAAATTTGGGCTATGCCTTCGAATCTCACAAAAGACATGGGGAGCATCGATATGGATGCTGGATTTGTGTAGATGTGTAAACATTGTGCTTGGTTTGTCCTCGTTACCAGTTTTGGAGCAACAAAATTTTTATGGGTTAGGACAGGATTCAATTACAGGATTGCGCAGCAATTTTGAGCACATTATCAGGGATTCATATCCAATCAATTCGAAAGCTCGAAAGGTTTCATAAGAACATTGATTTTCATTTATTGCGATTAGAATTTTTAGAAAAATGCCCGAAAATCCACATGACAAGATTTATAATGTGTTCGCGACGATGATTTTTCACGCTTCACGCCCCGCTATTCTCTGAGGGGGAGACGACCGACGTGCGGTGAAAGTGGTGTGTGTTTTATAGTCATAAAAATTATAGCTATAATTATCAGGAATCGCCACCTAATGTTAAGGTCACTAAGAACCTATTGGTCTGTGAGAGTCTAAGTAAGGGGACTTGTTGTGCAAGAGAAAGACGCATCACCTTTAGTGCACCCTATCTAAGATAAGCTGCATTGTTGTTTGATTGTTTTTCTAAGTTAAAATTTCTCTTATACTACATTTTCAAAAACCATTTTTTGTATCGCGATTGTATTATATAATGTAATTTTACACCGCAGTTAAAAACTTTTTCCTTGCAATTGTCGATCCAAAGAAACCCTTATTTGTTCTTCTTCCAAGAGTTGCTCATCGAAGAATTTTTGACGACTTTTGTTGTTGCTCAGCTTAATCCCACTCCTCTTGCATGTCCTCTTTCTTTTAGTTCCAGCGAACTCAGGTCCCTTATCTCACAACAGGCGTTGTCTTACCGTGTTTTGGGGTGCCTCGTAGCTCCTCCAAGCTAGGTAACTAGGGCTAACAGAAGACTTTTTTGGGTGGGGCTCTGTGTCAACTAAAAAGGGTTGCCCCCAGTCACTTTTAACAACTTTGAGCTCAGCCACTGAAGTGACTTCTCTGAAAGAACCCGTGTACCCGGTCAACCCTCTAGTTCTCGGTACATATTATGTTCCCCCAAACTGCCTGGTTACTAGAGAGGGAGAGTAACTGAAATAACTAGTTAAGCCAATTAACGAGATCCACGCCTTACTACCACAACTCATTAGATAAGCTGAATTACTTACCCAAGAGGCTTTCCATTTGAAATTACTTTTGGGAAGTGCTTGGTATTTCTCCATCCATTCTTCACTCAAAACGAAACCAAGAGGCGTCATGTTAAACCACCAAAAATTGTTGAAAACTTCTCTCGAGATTTCTATATGACTAACAATTCAAATGAACAATAAAAGGATACAACACCGCATTGCTCCTTTCCCATGCAACTTGCAACGGTTCAAGAACAGGTAAGTTTCGGCCAACATAGCTGAAGTGAGATTATTATTTCCCTACTCATATTCAACAAAAACGTTGGCCACTTCCATGCTAATAATCCTGATGGCTTCTGAAGGGAACAGTTCTAACCCAAAAATAGTAAAGGTCACCAACCGATACACCTCTTCTCCAAGCCTCCCTTTATCTTTACTTGTTTTCAACTTATTCTCAATCGTCTTCCACTTAAAACTTCTAGAAGATGTCATGTACTGACCTACTTGATCCAAGCATAGAAGCTTGGCAACCTCTTTGGACTGTATTCTCAATTTTCTGTCTGAAATAAACTTTGTGAGGGTTGTGAGGGGAAACTCAGGATTTGGGCGCACCTACCTCACAAATCATAGACCAGGTCATGTGTAAGACATGAGCGCCCGTTCATTTACACAAGCTGCAATAACTGCATAAAGGAGGCAACCAGATTCACTAAAAATAGATTTTTATTTTAAATATTTGCTAAATCAGATGAAATTGAATATGCATCGATTAGTAATATAAGAAAAAAAAGGAAATCTCTTAACAATTAACCACAGAAGTGAAAGAAAGAAAAATCAATCACATATAGTTTATAAGGACTGGAGAAGAGGAAACTACGAGGCATCAATCTATTAAAAAAAAATATCTGCTACATTTTTCCTGGCATCAGTAAGTTTGAAACAGCTACGACTATGAACAGAGTGAGGATAAACAACAGTCATAGTGCCAAAAAGGACAATCTTCCAAAATCATCCAATGTGACAGAAACTTATCAGCTACAAACTACATTTGAAGACTCTGCCAAGACCAGATGCATACAAAAATATACAATACAAACATGGTGCATTGCAATCATAGGGCAATAGAAAGATCCACATAGCACATCTACCTTATAGTGAAAAACTTGTTTGTACCATGTTTAGCCCAATGAGTTCTTAGATCAATCGGATTAGAGAAGTCACAGCCTTCACCAGCAACTTTCTCTAAGACCTTCTTAAAAGCTCCTGAACTCATTTTTCTCCCTGCTATCCTTGCACCACGCCTTTTTGTACTCATAGGCAAGGGATACATAGATATGCATGTCGTACAACATGCTGATTGCCACCCACCACAACCCCAACGAGTATAGAAATAATTGACATATCCATATCAATCCCATTTATCATAATTTCAGCGGTTTTCTTGGCAGACCTTACTTGTTGAACAGAAGGACTATCCTCAGGCTTGGGTGCTCTGGGACCATTTTCCTTTTCTTCAACACTAGCCTCTTCAACTTGGCCCAGCATTTCATCACTTGCCGAATCAGGTGGTTGAAACATTTGCATATGATGAGTGGAGGCTGTTTCAGGCAAAACTCCCGCATCATTATGGTTTCCAGCAACATATCGAGAAGCTTTTCTCAGGAAAACCTTTGGTGAAAACCTCCGTTCACACTTGTGATGATCACATTACTACGTGCACCCAAGAAGGGTTTCTCAGGAATTGTTGGGGACATGAGCTGAAGTCCCAGATTTCCTTTAACAGATGTTGGTTCATAGTAATCCCAATTACGAATATTCAAACTGTTATTTATCTTCATCCATTATTCAAACTTTACAATCAAGCTAACTTTATTTAGCCTTCACACAATTTGTTGTCAGCATTGTATCCTCCAAAAAATCTCCAAATTGTGTTCACCTAAGAATATCCAAAAAGATTACAAGCACACAAAAATTGATTCAAGCCCAAATCACAGAAAATAAAAAAAATTATAAGCAGGTTGTGAAATCATAGTAAAGTTTGAGTCTTGAAACTAAGAGAAGTCGCAATTAACTGAAAAATCGAGAAAAGAACATATGGGTCTTTGTCTGACAGTAAGATCTTCGAAATCTTGGATTTGTTTGATAAATTTATTTACTTATTAAGAAAATAGACAGCAATGGATGTAGTATTCAAAGAAAGAAAAAAGGGACTTACTTGGGAAAAGACAGTGAGAGCATCTTAGGGTTGTTCTTTATAACTTCACGCCAATTTTGTAAGGAATTACTTTGGAAAACCTCCATTTTTCAATTTGCATCCCCGAACCTATATATTTAAATCATTTAGTGCCTAGCTTCACGCCATTTCCTTTTGAACGTCCACCATTTGAGAATGTATGTACCCATCTAGTATTTCATGCATCGTTATTAACACACAGCCGCTTGATTTGTCAGTTCCGAAAATTTATGATCCAAAATTTTATTGAGTTATTATTCAATTTTAATAATAAAAAGACATTAAACCAGCGATCTTGATTGATTAAGCTAAATTTGATCAAAACTTGATTGGTTAATATTAATTTTTTGTAAAAGAATAAAATCATATAATTTTAATAAAAATAATTAATCTAGATTAACCTCGTGACTTGAATAAAAAACCTAATAATATACTTATCAACCTCTTCTTCTAGTCTAAAAACTATGCTTAGGTTTTAAATATTTTTTGTAACATGGGTGTCTGGATCAATTTGCATGCATATCAATTAATCCCACGATTTCTGGAATGAACGATCAATTACCAACTTCCAGTGGCCATAAAAGTTGCGAGACTTGAACTGATGACTTCTGGAAAGTAAATCTAGAGCCAGACCACTTAGTTGCACCCTCAGAGTTTAGGTTATAAACATTTGGTATTGTAGTAGATTGATATAATTTTTGTCTAACTATAAAGAAAAAATTATTTAGTTAGCTATATAGCTTATATTTATTTTTTTTTGTGCTAGGTTATGTATATAATTGTTTTTAAAACCTTGAATTTGTAGAAGTTAAAATAGATTTTTTTTTTCATTCATGAAGATTTCTTCTCTTTTTTTTCTCATTTATTTTGCATGCTAAAATCTATCCCACAATAGTTGCAACCAAATATATATTTTTTAAATCTATTTAAAAAAAAAACTACAACTAAAATATTTTAGGTCAAGGAATGTGAAAACTTTTTTAGATAATTCTTTTTTTCTTCGAAAAAATGATTTTTATTGGAATTACCCAAATGCCCTCCATTACTTTTTTCACACACATTTGTCTTTCTCTTTATATTTTCAATATTCATTTCATTCTTTTTCTCACCTCAAATAAACAACATAGACCTCCACTAAGAAAAAAAAAGAGAGCAACAAATCCTCTTTTTTCTCATAAAAATAATGTTTTCAGCATTATCATTTCTTCACCATAAAACCACCATCTTTTCTCCCATAAAATCACCTTTATTTCTGACCCTGAAGTCTCATTTTCATTGCCATCCAAATCTCCATAAAACATCTTAATTAATCCAGCCACCAAAAAGCCATCTAAAAAAGCCATATATAACCATATTATTCCTAGTGATCTGGGGGTATGATCTGCCACGAAAACTCAATTTTTGTAATAATAAGAGGAGGGAAATAGAGAAAATGAGGAAATATCTCTAATAATTTTTTTTATTATCTGAAAAATAAAAAAATATTCATCATTGATGAAAATATTCTTTTTATTTTTTATATATTTCAAATTTATTTTTCCCCTTCATCATTTATCTATCTATCTTCATTATTAAAATGAATCTAGAAAGTCATACTTATTTCAAACTAAAACCCTAATGTTGGGTCCAAATGAGCATAGTAGTCTAAACCCTTAATGCTCTGAACCCATTAAAGGAGCATATTTTATGGTCACACCAAGAAAGGTCATCTCGTAGAATTGTGAAAGCAGTAGTTAGGTTTAGCCCCATTTATGATGAACAAAAAAACTGAAAAAATGATTAAATCGATAAAATAAAATTAAAAAAAAAGTAAACTAAACCGTTTCAAATTATAAAAATATATGCTATAATTTTTTTTATTCTTTCTGTTCAATTCAATATTTTTGGTTTGCTTCCATTTTAGTTAATTGAGAGAAGGAAAACTTAGTTAAAATAAAACAAAAGGTCTAAAAAAATCAATTTTTTTTTTTAGTTTTTTAGTTAAAAAACTAAAAAATAGTTTCCAGTCGGTTTAAACCAGATTCGATGTGGTTTTGGTTATTTAATTTAATTTTTTTTTGGTTTAATTGTTTTTATTAATAAAAAAATTAACCAAACTAAAAATGTTCTCCCCTAACCCCACCAAATGCCTCAAACCATGGTTGTTTTTATATTAATTTGCTTGAAGGAAGGTGGAGTTCACTGTGTGTGTGTGTGTATATATATATATTAAAATGGACATGCAAATTAATGTCTTAAATTAAAAAAATGTATATATAAAAAAAGAAGGGTTCTGAGCTAGAGACAAGCTCATTTACACGTAATTGATTGATGTAGATAAGCGAGTTAACTCCTACATTTTCTTGGTAGACAATGGAGTGGTTGATCTTCAAGCTCCCACAAGCATTACGAATCTTTGCAGCAGCAGGGTCCAATTAATAATTGATAACATGGATGCAGCATATATTGGCTGGCTTAGAATACCATGAAACATGATCAGGTACATGTTGATGTGAAGGTTAAACTGTTTTTAAATTGCAATGCATGATGATAAAAAAATTTATAATTTATATGATAATTCTCGAGTTCAGATCAGGTTATATAGTTCTTGTAAAAATTTAAAACAACAAAAATTTTGCATGATGACAAAGAGTTTTTGATTTACATGGTAGATCTCGAGTTCGAATTAGAATATACGATCCTTACAAGAACTTGAAACAACAAAAATTTTACTCGATAACCTAAATTTCATAAATTATATTTTCTCAAAAAATAAAGTTTTCTCGAAAAAAAAACAAGTGAAGGTTAAGCTACCAAAGGTTATCTTTTATATTTCGTTTTCTAAACCCTACATATTGCTTTCGCTCTCTTGCACATACATGGAGAGAAAAGTCATCCATGCCATGCAGGTATTGGCACCACAAGAAAACTAAGTTATGATAGCAGAGGGTGGGAAAATAGTACTGAGCCTGACCACCTGCTGTACTGGTATTTACTTTTTTTTTTCTTTTTAATTTGAATAAAAAAAGGTTTTTTTTTTAAAATTAATTTATAATTTTCATTTTATCAAAATTCTTGTTACTAGTGGATTACAATTCGAAACTCTTTAATTCCTTTAAGCTGTGTGTATTAGGACTTAATACAGAATATATATAACAATATAAACAAGCTGAAAAGTTTTTTTTTAATCTTTTATCAATGTCACAAACTTCATATTGGAATCGTATATATAATATTAGAAGAATCGTGGAATCGTATTCCTTTCACATGAACTGATCAACGGATTTTTACTATAAAAATGAATGTTCATAATGACATTCTCTTGTAATATAATATCTTTTAAACTCAAAGATTAATTTAATGGAATTTTTTTCTTAAGTCCGTTGAATGTTTTTAGATCATTTTCATGTGATAATATTAAAAATAATTATTTAAAAAAAAATCATTTTGATATATTTCTGAACTAAAAAAATACTTTAAAAAACAACTTAATAACACTCCGAACATGTATTTAAATCGATTAGGTCTAATGCTCCCTCTCATTTCCTATAATGTTTGGAATTAAAAAATCATGAAACTCTTTACTTTTCTTTTCTGAAAATGCATCAAGTATTGAGTTTTACATTCTCTAAGAATATTTTGAAGAATTGCATCTGGAAAAAGCTTTTTTTTCCCTCTCTGAAACCGATTCAAATGAAACAAAATGATTGCCTCCATTTATGTTCTGTATCCTCCCTTCAACTTGACCTGACCTGTGACTTGAAATGCATATTATTCACAAATCTGCAGCCCCGGTAGATACTGCAATCTATCATTGCATTGAAATGATTTCTCTGGCATGACAGCAAATTGTGATAAATCAGAGAATTATTGTTACAAAATCCTGAGCCACAGAGTCACTATCTCGTTGAAAGTACAATGTTATTACAAAAAAAATTAAGATAATAATATTCGAAAATAAGCTATACTTGCACTAACATAATCGGCATGTTATCATCTCCTTTTTGTATAAGATAAACTTCTATATAGCCAGCACTTACCTAGTTAATTAAGTGAAATACTTGCAATTAGGTCATAGCTTAGCGAGGAAGGATTCCTATTCAGGGCGAGTTTGAATTTTTTTTGTGCATGTTTATTACTCTCGTGTAGATTTATTTGTTCATTTGAGCTTGTAGGATGTTCAATAGGTTCAAAAATTAGTTGTGATATACGTAAACTGACCAGAACATCCCAGTTAAAGATTTTTTTTTGTGAAAAAAAAAGAAAGAAAATGAAGCACATGCTCCCACAGAAAAAGCAAAATAAACTTATTTTCAAAGGAAAAGTATATATCTTTTGAAAAAAAAAGTTTCAGGTAAAGGGCTTCCCTATGCCTTTCTGTTTCGGCTCAAGTGATCATCACAGAAAAACATCAACCAGTAATTAAGAGTTTCTCAGCACCGAGAAACTGAACTACTTCCAGCTCGAAGAAAAGCTTTGAATGTCTCTGCATAAAAGGAAAGATGCTTTGGTCTTCTTCTGCACCCAGGTGGCCCCCATTGGGGCGCTGATTCTTATGCAGAGATAGAGAGAGAGATGACTGTGAAAGAAATAAAATATTGTTTGTGGATGGATTTTGTTTGTGTCTGTGTGTCTGGAGACCTTGACAGGGACGAGTGAGTTCGTCGTCAAGCTTTGAAGCTATGGCACTGAAAAACATGGCGTTTATACTTTTAAATTTATATGAGCAGACCATAAGATCGGAGGTGAGAACCACCTGATTCGTTTCTCTCTCCCCCCTCTCTCTCCTTGTTTTGTGCTGATATTTCTTTCCAAGTTTTTATAGGCTATAAATATTGGTCAGCTGTATTGTACCCTATATTAATGGCAAGGAAGGGTCGCCTTCATTTTCTGACCTAGGCATGCAAACATATCCGCACAGTCCAAATAGAAAATCCAAAACTACTAAAAGTTTGAAGGAAAGAGATGTATGATTGTTGTCTCTGAGCTTTTTCAATGAAATAGTTTTCAGAGCGGGAAACCTAATGAACAACTCCTACATCTCCAGTAACTTCTTTCCTTTTCTTTTTAATTTATGAACGCGAGTAACTATATACTCCACAAAATATATCCCAGAATCATTTAGTAAAATCCATTATCATAATTTCCATTTATTGCCAAATTAAAGAGAAGATAATTACTTCACACATTGAAGGATATTACAACACTTCACTAATTAATCCACTTGAGATTATAGTTAATCACAACAGTACTCGCTTGGTATATGATCAATAGATAAAAGAAAGAAGAGAAAATTATAAGAAAGAGAGAGGTGGGGATAATTCATCTGTTAAAAGTTTTTGCTATACCGATTCCATTAATGAGCCCCACTTCACCTTCTGTTACAGCTGATGACAGGCAACTCAAATACCAAAGAGTTCTCCTCTTCTTGTGTTCTTGCATGAAAATTCTGCTGGCAAGCATGGCAAGTGATTTGCAGAAGAGTGGAGTTGATTTGCTTTATCGCATGCTGTTTCAAAGCTTCTGCCTTGTCTAACTCAGCTCGAGCTTGCTGTCTGATTCTCTTGGCACTGGCAAATTCTTGTTCTGCCAATTCAATTTGTCTTTTTGCTTGTTTTCTAGCTTCTTCAGCATGAATCTTCTCTGCCATGGCCACCATTAACAGCTCCCTCACCTGCTCTTTAGCCCTCGGAGCACCCAATTCAGGTCTCGGACTGCCATTATTGTTCTCTCGTGGAGAGCTTTTTCCATCGTGATCTTTGACTGTGAAACTGATGTTTGACTCATTTCTTTCACTAACATCACTCGACCCAATTGAGAGCTGCAACTGAGTGGAATGATTATCCTCTCTTTTAGGAGAAACTGAGATCTCAATGGGATTTCTTGAGCTAGTCGAAAGCTGAAGCTCCAAATTATGGTAGCGGGCAGCACTTTTTAAAGAATCTGATTTATCCACAGCACTACTAGTAGTAGTAGTAGGGGTAAAGAACAAGGCATGATCAGATTTCGTTCTTGGTATTATCAATGGAAGCCAAGGAGCTGTGCTAAAATTGGTATCACTGGAAGGGCTTGGACTTGAAGCAGTTCTTGACAAGCATGCCGGTGGTTGTAGTGACTGTGATTCTGATCGGAGCTTCCCCATATTGCAAGCATCTTGGTGCTCAATAAAACTCTCAACTCTACGGGAAAAAAAGAAGAAAAAAGAAAAACCCTTTAGCACGTAGAAATACACAATAATAATGTTATTGAATACAAATTGAAATAGTGGAAGGAGATATTAATTAAATAATGGAATAAAACAATCTTTATCACATCTGAAAGTTAATCATTTACAACATACTTAGAAGAGATCGATTGAGCAACCAAAATCCGGAAAAAAAAACAGCAAAAAAGTAGAGCTGTTTTTGGGGTTTGAGCAGTCGAAAGGAACTTAAAACATACAGCAAAAAAAAAACATTATTCAGCAACTCATCTTTGGAAACCGTGTTCAACAACTGTCAATATATATAAGAACTGGATTAATTAAGGTTCCATCAATCAGAAACTACATAAAGTAGAGTAGTACTTACTATATATGTTGTCCCTTTTCTTTTGTTTCAAAACAATTAAAACTCCCAGAAAACAATAATATAAAATATCCTCTATGGATTTAGAAATTTGAAAAAAAAAAACACCATGATGATCGATATTTTAGCGCTCATATATATTCATATTTCATACATACATATACATACATATATATATATATATATATATAGAGAGAGAGAGAGAGAGGGAGGGAGGGAGAGGGAGAGGGAGATTTATTAGTTAACCTTGAAAAAACACGGCCGCAATCACAAGAATGTCCACGGGTGCCACAGGTTTTGAGATGAGCTTTGTAATCAGATTGAACAGCATAACCCTTAGAGCATTTTTCACAAACCCATTGTTTGTGGCTGCTATGTTTTCTTCGAAAATGCTTCTTTATCCCAACAAGATCACCAAGCGCGTGGCAAGGGTCATGGTGCAAGCAGCTAGGCTCTGGACATACAAATACACGTTTTCTTACAACTGGGTTCTCTCTCTTTAGCAGCTTCCATGGAACCTTATGCCTTCTTCTATGCATCTGTAGGTTTTGGTCTCTCTGAAACCCTTGGTTGCAGATCTCACAAACGTAACGATCGGATTCCAATAGTGTTTTTGGTGATAAAGACACCACTTCTGCATCTGGATCTAGCACACCAAAGAACATATGGATAATTACACACAGAAGAAGATAACTAAATATTTAATACAAAGAAAATACACAGGCAATAAAGAGAATTCAAGAATATTAATCACCTGGTGTTCCTGCTGGCCTTCTTTTCCTCTTGTTAATGTTATTTCCATTATCCAAGCTAGAGAATGGCTCAGAATTACAAGGAAGTGAAGAGGGAGAGTAATTGGCTAACATGGGTCGATCAATTCTTGCCGATTATATCTTGTGTTCTGTGATTATAAGGAGGTAAAGAAACAATCTTTCCTTGTGGCAGGCAAGATTAGATGATGATGATGGTGTTGGTTTTCTTTCTAATATGTGGGGAGCTAGAGAGAGAAGAGATAAGAGAGGAGAGAGAGAGGTAGCTTTCTAAACTTGAGCTATAGAAAGGATACTAGTAGAGAGCTAGCAAGAAAAGAAAAAAAGATTTTACTTTTGGTTTGATTTGATTTCTTTTCTTTCGGTTTCGATCAGCTTTTTTTTGTTTGTTTTTTTTCAAAAATTCAGCTTTCTATCAGCCCTCTTCCTTTCCTTTCTTTTCTGCAACACTCATCCTCAGCAGGTATTGTTTGTAGAGTCTTCTTGATGAGCTTCTTTAAAAAGAAAACAAGATAGAGACAGGGAGAGAGCCAATCACATTGATCGAAACTTGATCCCACAACCAAAAATATGGGCCATGAAGGAGGAAAAAAATCCCACAAAAGAAACAACAAATTAAAGACTCATAATTATTTGGCTTCATCAGCAGTAATAATTTTTGCATGCATATATAGAAATACATATATAGGGTATCGGAGGAGGACTTTTCTCTCCAAATACACGTAAACTCCATGTTTTTGTCACCATTTTATATCTCCTCCTCTTCCTCCTTCCCTCCTTTTTAACTCACATGAAGGCAACTAGTTTAAGATCTGGCCCAGTTAGAAACAAGGTTGTCAATATCATTTCGATTGATATTTTATTTTTTCAAGTTAGACTATTTAAGTTTGAATTTATTTTTATACAATCGCTTAGAAGGATATGTTGGCTCAATCATGATTGCAAGGAACCAATAATTGATACACCTCAACTTGTGTGTATATCTTTGATCGTAGTATTAGAGATATCATAAACTCGATTTCTATTGGATCCATCGGATAGTCCAACCTCCAATAATAAATTTGTAAAGGAAGAAGTATATGTATAATAAATTTGTTAGCATTGTTTGAGAAAAATAAAGATATCATTGGTGTTGTGAAGTTTAGTATTTGTATTAATTTTTACCAAACTATGATAGAGATCCACTTGAATGCTTTATCGATGATATTATACCAATAACATTTGAATAAAAACTTTATTATGCTTACTATGTTATTGTAATTCAATCACATATTTTAACCTCTTATAATAATAAACTTTAAACTCATTAAAAGTGGATCCCTTAACATAAAATCGACTATTATAAGTCTTTTTATCCTCATTATACTTTTAGTATGAAAAATATATCTATTGATAAAATACTCGTTGCAACACTTGATCTTTGTTTTATGACTCAAATATAGTAAATTCAAAGTACCATCAATATTCTCTCCCATTTGTTAAACCTGATATATTATTACAACCATTAACAAATAAAGAGAATTAAGTATTAAGAGAGTTAAGAATTATTAAATACTTTTTATAGTGTTTTGAGCCTTGTGGAAAATTGTTAATGTTATAATTAGAAAATCTAAGTTTTGATCAACTATGAATTTGAATTAATAAAAACTGACAACAAAATATCATATAAAATACCATGTTAATATTGTACTTACTGAATAAAATATCTTAATTCATTGTAGTTAAATAACATATAATTATGTGTATGTCTGAATTCAATCTAAATCTATATTCTTATGGTAATATAGACATATCCATTATAACCTTTATATTATCCTTTGTCTTCCACTCCATGTCTATCACTATGTTAAAAATATTTTCAAACATGTTTTTTATATGCATGACATTCAAATTATGGTAGATGAGATACGTATTGTAAAAAAAAATCAACTTTACTCAATTGTGGATCATAATAGGAATAAGAAAATCTTTGCTTACAAGATTGAAAGTAAAACACAATGCCTATATACTATGAGACCACTTCATATAATTCTTCACCTGATGGTATCAACAATGCAATATCCTTTTCAACTCCACCTATAAAGAATTTGTTTTTTGTTTTTCTATACTTATAATCGGTTGACAACATGGCAGTCAAAATCGAGATTTTGACACGGATCGGAAAGGGCTCCGAAAAATCAGATCGTAAGATCGGATCGTAAAATCGTAGAAAGATCGTACCCGAAATATCCGTACAAAAATCGAAAAATCGTGTGAGAAGAAAAATCGTAAAATCGTTTGTAAAATATTTCTGAATACAAAATAGCATAATTATGGAC
This sequence comes from Salix viminalis, assembly GCA_029228465.1. Taxonomy (NCBI): domain Eukaryota; kingdom Viridiplantae; phylum Streptophyta; class Magnoliopsida; order Malpighiales; family Salicaceae; genus Salix; species Salix viminalis. Next base: position 8,458,344 of record CM055437.1, read on the forward strand.
ATAAAACTTAATTAGTTTAGGTTCATACATGATGTAAAATAACTTCAAAACACATTACAAAATAATTATGTCCCTAAAAGTTCATAAGTTAAAAACTAACAAATTTAAAACAAATCTTCAGTTGGCGTACAAGTAATTGTATATTTTTTTATGATTGTTGTATTTGAAATTAATTAATGTTATTTATTATCTTAAATTAATAGATTTTTTTTTAAATTATTTTTTATGCTAACTATTTTTTATGCTAATTATTATTATTATTATTATTATTATTATTATTATTATTATTATTATTATTATTATTATTATTATTATTATTATTATTATTATTATAACCCCTCCCCCGTATATATTATTATTATTATTATTATTATTATTATTATTATTATTATTATTATTATTATTAATATTATAAGTTATAACCCCTCCCAGGCTCCCCCGTATATATTATTATTATTTATTAATTTATAACAAGTGAAACCCCAGTAAAGAGTTAGTATAAATTATAAAGTAAAAACCCTAAATCTAAATCTCTTCTTCTTCACGCCGCCGCCCACCTCATCCATCATCTTCCTGAGGCCTCATCCTTTTCAGCCTAAATGCTTAATCTTCTTCAGAAAGGCCGCCGCCCACCTCATCCTCTTCTCCTTTACTCTCTTCCTCCTCATCCTCTTCAATGACTATGAAAAAGAAAGATTGAAGTGAAGTCTTTCACTGGATTTTTGTGTGGAACAACTTGATCCTTCAAAGTCATCCAAAGGCACTGACGAGGCTTTGTTTTTTCTTCTTTTTGGCAAGCCACTTGTGTTCTGTGAAGAGCGAAGGCCGAGCAACTGGGATCGTGAAATCGGACCGATCCGGTCCGATTTCACGAGTCAACCCGATTTTGACCGATTTTGACCGAGTTTGACCCGGTTTCGATTTTTTCTTTCCGGTCCCAACCAGGGTTTTGAGACCAACTTCACAGAACTTCGTACGAGTTTGCGAGTTGACTCGCGATTTTGACTACCTTGGTTGACAATAACTTCTAGAGGTAATATAAGAAAGATATTTTACCATATTTGTTAATTTAAAAGCCTTGTTATTTTTCATACGAGTATGAATATGCTAATTTTACATGTGTTTTAACCAAAAAACATTATATACACAGGGAAAATCATTAATTACCCACATAAAGATTGCATTCGTCCAAACATTTTATTAAGACATCATACATCACAATCCTGAATGATCATAACTAATTGAACTCATCATTCAATAATCAAAGAGAAAAAAATCTTTATACTCCTACTTGGACTCTTTAGGACTGAGTTAAAAACATGAACTTTAGCCTTATACATATTCCTAGTTGCAAGTTATAAACTATGAGTATCAATGATCAATTAAAAATAGGGGTGCACCAAATGACTTGAATGGATTGAATATGTTTGTACATAATCAAACAAGTATGTTTCATAGTTCAATTAAAAACTAAATTTGCATCCTATTAAACTACTTTCAGGCTTTATCATTAAAAGGGTACATTGTGACTTTATCCACTATATTTCTATTAATGATGCCATGTCATATGCTTATTTTTTTTTTTGGAGTTATGAATCAACTTCTTAGTATATAAGTGATTAAAAAGTATCATAATCTTCTATGTGTGATAATAGTCATTTTTTCTAGTCAATTGCTTGTTTATTCCAAGCATACCCTATATGTTTTGTACTCGGTAAAATATGCATTTTCAAGGCAGTAAACATGTACAAAGTTTGGACATATTTTAATTTTTGGTATCCTAATCCAAAAGATTTCATCATGGATTTAATAATCTAGAAAGTTCTCTTTTAGTCTATGTTTTTTTAGGTAAAACACTTCTAGATCATTTCAAGAATTTTGTTATATCTTACTTTATTCAACCTATAATCCACGTTTAAAGTGAATATCTATGCAATGACCGCTATTTTACTATGACTTGTGCACCCATCCCATAATGGTTCATCATAATCTTTCAAAAGTTAAAAAAAAACTAGTTGTGTCTATATTTGATTCTTTATTTATAATTTAACATTCAATTGCATAACCCTTGATTTATTCACATTGAATCCATAAATATGCTCGCTATAATAATTACTATTACCAATTACAACATCATGCAAATTACTAGAACTAGAAGTTGATCTAACTATTCTTTCTACCATGGTTTAGTAAGGGATATAGGGGTTTTCTTGTATAAAACAATACAAATTATGAACCCTTTTATAGAAGATGTATCATAAGAATATTTAGATCGAGAAACATTTTTGTTTTCACACCTCTATCATGAACAACTAATAGCCCCTCAACTAATATTTCTTTAATTAGATAATATGTAATTAATAAAATCCTAAATCTTATTACAATAATCCATCCCGCGTAACTCTTCAAGAGAAACTCGATACATCCAAGAATGATCAACCATTACTTATATAAAACATATACAAAAAATTGATAACAACATATATTAATTAATTATATGAACTAAACAAGGTAATGGTACCATCATTGATTTAATTTAAAAATAGTTGAATTTAATAATATCTTTTAATGATTATCAATTTTCTAAAAAAAACTCAAATTCCTTCAAATTTACATAATTTTTAACTTAACAATATAATTGACAATTTTTTTTTAAAAAAGTCATTTAATAAACCATTATTTCATTATTAGACACTTAAGTTATAAAATAAAACTCAATTTCATCAAATAACAAACAAATAGAATTTTTCATATCTCAAGCAAATCCTATATGTACAAATCATACATTCATATAATAAATTTCTATAGAAAACACTATAAAATATTAGAAAATAATGAAAAAATATTTTTGTTTGTATTCTCATTGTTATTTGCTATTTTTTTTTTTATTAATGAGTATTCATATGACTTTTAATTAGCACATTTCTTTTTAAGTTTCCTTAAACATCATAATGAGATATGATTGAAGATGGTAGTAGATTGGCCATAATTTTTAAAGTTTTATTTGGTTTCCATTAATTACACTTGCTTTTGTAAAAACAATTGTAGCTGATTATTTTTTATCAGCATTTTTTTAATTGCTATTTTTTTATTTTTTATCATTTAATTAAAATAAAATTATATTATTTGATCAAAACCAGAGTTGTATAGTTTTTTCTTCTTTTTTTTTAAGAAAAAAAAAGTATTGACAACTCTTAAATATCATTATATATAAAAGAATAATAATAATAATCTCAGCTAACGAGTGACACGTTAGTACGGACTACTCGAGGTGATCCTTCTCCAGCACACGATTAATTGAAACGTTAAGTGTAACACAGACGGCAATGAGGGGTGCATGACACTATACACAATAATATACCAAGTCAGTGGGCCCCCTGATCCTGGCCTTTTCTAGTCCCAATCTTGGACCATTTGTCATGATCTCCAGCATATTGCCATATGATCAAACCATCTTGATCTTTTAATCATGACGATCAGATGCGCAGACTACAGCTATTGCAAGCAAGATAATTCGAGTACCTTAAATGGACGGTGGAGATCATGCTGTGAAAGGTAACATGACGCATGGAATCATTTCTCACTTGCCAAAAGAATCTAAGGAAAGGGCAACATCCGACAGCAGAAATGTGGCCTCCTGTTTGGTGGCTGCCGGGAAAAGATCGGGACCCACTTCAATACCCTACCATAATTTCACCACCTCACCGCACATATCACCTTTATCTAAAGAGGGCTGCGTTTTAAAAATAATTTTAAAATAAAAATGTTTTTTTTTAAAATTAAAAAAACTTAACGTTATTAGATTATTTTTCATGTCTTGATATCAAAAATATTTTTTTAAAAATAAAATAAAAATATCATTTTAATATATTTATAAGTAAAAAAAAAACTCAATTATACTCTCAAATAGTCATTCTATCTATATATATATATATGGATTAGTATAATGTAGTTAAAAGGTAGCATATATCTATAGCATGTAGAGATTAAAATAAAAATATTCACATAAAAAATCACCAAACCATGAATATATAAAAAGTCTCATGTCATTATATTCGATGGAGAGAGGAGATAGATCTTCCTTGATGGGTTAGTGGACGTAGGTTGATTAATTATGTTTTTAAAAAAGAAGAGAAGTAGGGCTATAAAACAAAAAAAAAGTGGATTAATTTAGTGATTAATGTTTTAAAAAGTATATGATTAATTTCAAGAACGCAATTGGGGAAGATGATGGCAAAGGACATTCACTCGTGATGCTGCATGTGTTTGAGAATCCACTCCCCTCCCTCCAACGCCATAAACTATATATTATTTTACTATAAATTAAGCAGCTTAATTTGCTTTTTCATACCCTTTATTATTATTATTATTATTATTCTCGTGGCGTCGTGAACAAAGCTGCCGCAGACAATTTCTGTCCCTTTATTGGGTTCAGATGGGGGCCTAGCTTGTGTGTAATAAACCTTATTTTGTTGGAAATATATGTATTAATTAATTAAGTTAGATTAATCATTATTTTTTTAAACAAGCTTAATAAATATTATGAAGATGATGGAGTACAGATTATAACTTTTGGCCTTGACCGAAAAAAAAGTCTATATATATATAAGTCTCAAAAGAATATATTGTAATGACAAAATACTTGGGAGGTAATCTTTAAATAAAAACTTGTGAGGTTGGGTTACCATCTCAGGTTGAAAAAAACACAAGTGAAAAAATGGTTTGGTAATGTCATTATCACTTAAATTATTGCATGGGACCCATAAAAAAATTGAGAAACTGGAGGTTTGAGAGAAGCTGCTTCTCGTGGACGAGATGACCTGCTTTTCCTTTCCTCTACCGATTAAACAAAAGGTAGATTAAATAAATTATAGATTAGATTAAAAGGTGCTTGATTTTCAATGTTTGGACATACATTTTTTTATCACCTCGCATGTTATGCTATAGATTAAAATTAATATATTTTAATATTAAATATATTTTTTAATAATCTAAAAATTAATTAAAATATAAACAATATTTACATAATATATGTATATTAATATATAAAATATATTTTTTAATATTAGAATAATCTAAAAATGAATTAAAATATAAATAATGTTTACATAATATATGTTTATTAATATAAAAAACAAGTGTCTAATTTACTTGACTTATTAATTACATTTTATTATTATAATTATTAAATATTTAATGTATATATATTTATTTATTTATTTATTTATTTTAAAGTAATTTCACAAGTTGAAAGCAATATGAAAAAGTTTGGTAACCAAATATTTGAAACTATTTTTTCATTAACCTCAAATCAACCACAGTTTTAAACAAATACTTTAAAAATTATTTTGAACCGCAGCTAAAGTGCTTTTCATGAAACTGATTTTTTAAAACTTCAACCACAAAAACAAAAGCAATATCAAACACACTCTTAATAATTAAGGCGCTTTTCAATTTAATTAATCTTAATAAACATGTACACGAACCCTAAATCTTATTCGAGTAGTAGCTTTTTATCGCATGTTGTCACTTGTTCGGGATATGTATGCTTTTTCTAACATATCAGTATTACATAAGCAAAAATCTTAAAACATTTTTTATTATTATTATTATTATAGGACCACGTTGTTTTTTTTTTTTATCTTCATACTTTGATTAATAAGTAAATTAAAATTTCAGTTTACATTAAGCAATAAACATTAAATGTATTGCATTTTGATAAATAGAAAAAAAATGGACATCGTGTATTGTATGTTTTGCAAAATCTTCATTTTCAAATAATAAAAAATACATGAATTTTAATTCAATATAGGCATAAGCAAAAAATTTAAAATATTATATAACCCTTTTTTTTAAAGCCAAGGATATTCATAAATTATTTTTCGTATGGATAGATTACCTCATTTTTATGGTTTCATATAAATTTCAAATTTCAATTTTCTGGATATATTGTGAATTAAAAATAAATAATTATCGAGTACTAGAAAATCTTACAATATTTAGAGAACTTGTCAAATCAGTATACCTCCAGACATTCTCTGTAAATATTGCATTCATCATCATCACTTAATGGCATTATATGCTCTAGCTGGCAATCGAAAAGGCCAAAAAACACATGAATGCTAATAAATAAATAAATAAATAAATATTTATTTTTATTTTCATTTATATTTCTTCGAACAGTGGGCTCTGTTATCTTATCTCATATATTGCCTGCATACTCCATGAATCCAGATAGAACAGAAATATGTAGATGGAGAGGGTATGAATGTTGGATGCATAAACAGTCACCTGACAATTTCATTATGGGTAGGCAGAGGTTATGGGGCCTCCAATCACACTATTCCCTCATGTCTTTGTTTATTGTGGACGTGGTTTTTAATATGTTCAGTTCGGTTCGGTTATTTTTTTTAAAAAAAAATTGGTTTGGTTATTTTTTTTTGTAAAAACATAACTGAACCGAAAATATTTACCTCTATAATACAGTAGTTGTCTCTTAAAGTATTTTTTTTATTTATAAATATATTATAATAATTTTTTTAAGAAAATAATTTATATATTAACACATAAAATGATATGAAAATACTAAAAAAATAATTTGATTTTTTTTTTAAAAAAAAAACAGTGTTGAAAAGGAAGAAATAAACAAGTTTTTAAAGGGCTCGACTAGTCCGTTCAAAGATAAAGCACAATGAAATAACCAAAATTCTTTGATAAAATTGAAGTCAGGAAGTAAATTAATAATTTAATAATGGTTTTTTCATTGTTGTCATGTTAAATGATGAGCATTTTTGTATCTTATAAAATATATAAAAAATAAAAGTACAATGAAATGATCATCATATTTGCCGATGTCAAATATATATTTTTTAAAATTAAAAAATAATTATTTTGATGTATTTCTGAATAAAAAAACACTTTAAAAAACAATCTCGACCACACTCATAAACATACACTTATACCTTAAAAATTACACTCCATACATATTTTTTTAACGCAATCTTAACCCTTATGGGCATATTAATCTCAACCAAGGACGAATTCAGTTGATTATTGAAAAACTAGGGCCTGGAAAAACATTTTGGTCATGCAAACATGGCATCAAACCATACTGTGTTAGGTTCTCAGGAGCTGCAACCCTACAAGAACGAAAGACCATGATCGTCAAGGGTCGTCCCTTTTCACAAACATAAAGACAAAACCACTAGATGCATTACACGTAAGAGCCATCAAATACCTCCCCCACTATGATATTGGCTTGATATCCAGCTGTCATCATCTTGATGGATGAAACATTTGAAGTTAGGGTTTTGCCCCTCTTGGTCTGGTGATTGTCAAACAATACAATCGCCTGCATGGATCCCCACCAAATTCTCTACCACGAAACCTTACTTCCTTGAAGTTTCTTAAAATTTTAGAAGTTTCCCTTGTCATTTTTCGTACTTCAGAAACATATCATGGGATTACAGAAGATTACCAAATGCTAAAATATGAGAATGAGTAATGCCAATTAGCTGTAAAATCAAGATAAAATGAATTACTTTCGAGCTGTCTTAATCAAATTCCCTGAAATGCCAATTAGTTTTTGGCAAATTCTTCTTTCAATATGTATAGTAGAGATTCCAAGTTCTAATCCCAAATCCCTAATTATGCATGACACCAGCAATGGACGAATTCTTAAGAAATTTGTATTAGTTTCAAAGGAGAGTGCTAGAGATTAGGAAAATTAGGTTTTCCTTTTTTCTGTGTATAGGAATATTATTAAAAAAGAAGACACTACATTTAGGTATACCTGTCCATTAAAATATAAATAAACCTCTGAACACACATATCTCTTATCTAAATAACACTCTATATCTTCTTAATTTCTTTACCTATTTTGTTTATCACTTAGCAATCAAACTCAAAGATTAATTTAAACATGAAAGTTTTTTTTCTCTTTTCATAGGAAACTTATTTTTATAGGTATAACCTATATTCGTATCTCAACTAGAGAAGATTCATTCATATGTGAGGTTTTACTACTCCATCAAGAACAAAAACGTCCTTTTTCCTTTTCCAATAATGAGAATGAGAATGTTATGCATCAGGGGGTAGGAATTTATTCTTGGGCTGTTTGATATTATGTTTCAAAAGTGTTTTTTGAAAAAAAATTGATTTTTTTATTATTATTTTAAATTAAATATTTTTGGTGTTTTTAGATCATTTTCATATGATGATACTAAAAAAAAATTTAAAAAAAATATTTTGATGCATTTTTGAATAAAAAATACTTTCAAAAACAATCTCCTCAACAACAACGCCAAACAATCACTTCGTGTTTTTTAGTTTTTTACAACAAGGAATTTTACCAAGAAAAAGAATTAGTAATATATTACAAAAGGCACGTAAAAGCATCATCTTTAGGTAAGGGAGGCAGAGACATTTGAGCAAATTTTGAAGAGGAAGCGGTATATTCAATAAATATTGCTTTTACCGGGTAGCTAGGCACAGTCAATTAGAAAGGAGATGAGAAAGAACACTCGTTATCTCACAAAATTATTGGAAAGAGAAAAAACGAGTTCCAACCATTAAATTTTATTGATCATGGTTATTAAGGCCATGGCTATTATTAAGGAAATATAAAATAATATAACAATGTGTTTATCATAGAATAATAAACATTGAATAAATTAAAGATGTTGTTTCTTTATATACAATAGAAGTTATAGGGTCTGTTTGGGAGAACGGTTGCGGTTGCTTTTGAAAGTGTTTTTCATTTAGAAATACATCAAAATGATATTTTTATTTATTTTTTAAAAATTATTTTTGACATCAGCACATCAAAATGATTTAAAAACACCAAAAGAATTCATTTAAATTGAAAAAAAATTTTTTTTGAGGGAAGCGGTGATTTACACGCCCTCCCAAACAGCTTCATAGTCATCAAAATAGTGTTCTCTAATGGTGTAATAATTTTCTTATTGGATGAATATATTTTAACATAAAATATTAAAAGTCAATAATAGTTATTTTGTATATCTTTAGATACATGGAAAACTTTATAAGGACCTACTATATTTTTATCTATATTATTATTATATAAAAGATATATATCCCTCTTTAATATTGTGTAAAAGATATTTATCCTTCCTTAATGTTACGTAAGTAGTATTTATTTCTCATTAATGCTGTTAGAAAGAGATATATTTTCAAGCTCTTCATTCAAGCAATATGACAAAATTCAACGACTATATATACCTTCTGCATCATGCAGGTAAAAAGCTTATACTTTTTCTTTTATTTTCTATTCATAGTCTTATTTACAAAGCATTTTTCATATATAACTAATAGCAAACATTCTTGTTCTGAAAAATTTAAAGCTTGTTCTCTTATTTATTGTAATTTCTTATTTAAAAATAACTATTTTTATGATTAAAGAATCTCTAAGTCACACCAAAATTAACTGTGTTTTGCAAGTGATGAATGTTCTATCATCAATCATCAACTTCTTGAACTTTGAGGAACAAAACAGTAACGTGAACATGTGATCATTCTTTATCCAAACACTAAAAAACTTTCGATCGTAAACATGTTATATCTTATAACACCATCACTTCTCTAACTCAAATTAATAAATTTCTTCCTTTGTTTTGTTTATTCATATGATCAAATGTAAAACATATTGCCAAAACAATAAGTGGAAAATAGATGAAGGAATCAATGTGAAAGGGGAAGGAGTTGGGTTCGGTGATATATGATTTTTGGTAGAAGTCAGATTTTTCAGAAACATAATATTATTAGATTATGTTGTCTCAAAAGAGCCCCTCGAAGCTTTCATTATTAATTTCTGCACTGTGTATGATATCGTTTTAATCCCTTGGAAATATGTGATGATTTAAGCCAAATGTCTCTCTTGTTGTCATGTTGAAAGCAGTTTTCCATGTCTTTTCGTTTTCCATCTTTTGTTCTCACCTTAGTTGCGTTAATGGATGGACAAATATAAGAGATTTCTCCGATCCAGCCAAAAATTATTTAGACCTCGTTAATATCTTTAACAGGAGAAAGACATATTGTTCACCATTGTTATCAAACTCCTCTCTACAAAGGTGAAGAAGGGAAGTGTGGGGTGTTGGTGTTCGAGAATAAAATAAAATATATCCTAAAACCTTACTTAACAGCTTAAGTTTTTAGGTGAGATTGTTCTTTGAAATGGTATCAGAGCCTTGTTGACCCAACAGTCACGAGTTCAAATCTCATCACTCTCATTTTATTTGATAAAAATCAAGCACGAGGTAGTGTGAGTCTGTGTGCAAGTTTCAAGCCCAAAAATCTTTTACGTGAAGAGGCGTGTTAGAATATAATATAAATTATATCTTAGGATCTCAATTAACAGTTTAAACTTTTAGGTGAGATGATTCCTTAACAGTTGGGTATAGCCTTCTGCTTTTGCAACCACAACTTCCTACTTTATTCTCAACTTGAGAAATTTCCAGGGTTGAAAAATTACAAAGCTGCTCAAGGAAGTTGCAAATGTCAACATCCATATATACACATATAATAAAGAATAATGAATTTTACCCCAACCTTGAAGTAATTACGGGGATGAGGTAGTGTGACTTTCATGTAGTTATCACGACACGATTATTGTAATACAAGAACAAATCACCACTATATTTGTATTCAGAAAATGAATTTCCATGCAAGGCAACAAAATATTGGCCGCCATGGAGTACTTCAGTTCACAGCATCACCTTATCCTAAGCAAAATTAGGCAACGCACCAAAATAATTTTCTAATTTTTTTTTTAATCTAATGTCAAGCTCATTCTAGTGTGGACATATACCATCTAATCATGAAGGAAAAGGTACTGTCCAGCTTAGTTGAACTCTCAGCATCACGATCATCAATGGATTCATGAATGTCGTAGAAGAATTATCTTAAATGTGGCCACATAAATAGCAAGAGGGGTAGCTTTGAAACACCATGACGTGGGGTTTTGGCCTCCACACGGAGGAAAAAAAAATGATATTCCCAATGATACAGTGTAGAATGTGGCACCCAACTTTATATGCCCAATTACTTCTATTTTTATAGGGAGAAAACTATATACCTGAAAAAATATATTTTATGAGTTCAGTGAGTATGTAAAACCCTAACTGTTTTGGGTTTTTATAAGAGATGCACGTTTTAACTCGAACTTGAAAATTAATATACAGATCACAAGTTTTCTGTCATCATGTCTCTTGAATACCATACCCAATTACTTCGTTACAGCCAGATCAATGAATTCATGAAGGTTACTAGCTAGATAATTTGTCTATCAGGCTAGCTTCTTGAGTATTTGAACACACTAAAAAAGAAGCCCTGATCAGTACTCAAATCCTATACCTCGTTTCACAAATTTTAAACAATAATTCCTATTAGAAATTGTAATTTAATTTAACATCAGGGGCGTCACCTAGATATCTTAAAACAATATCTGCAATAATCTTCTTTAAACTGAGCACGAAGATCCAAAGGAATGCGATCGAACAAGAAATTTCTGCGCAGTTTCATCGATCTATCTTTCAAAAGAAGAAGAATGGGGGGATAGTGACATGATTTCCATGCACGCACACTCACGTGGAAGCATACAAACACCAACGATGAACAAAAAGAAACAAGGAGTGAAAGATAAGTTACCTGAATAGTTACAAGCTTAAGAAAATTGAGATGAGCCAAAAAAGAAGGAAAAAGACATACAATTAAGTGAATTCTCTCGAAATGTTTGTCACTACTGAGAAAAAGTTGGCTTCTTGGTTCTGATCTTGTTCTTCAAACTGTTTTTGTTCTATGAAAGACCTTACAATCCCTCTATCAGTGTCTAGTGATTTCTTTAGTTTGTTAAGAAATCATCTTACTTTAAGCTGTAAGATGAAGTTCTCATAATATAATTTATATTATTCTTTAATATATCTCTCAAGTGAGAGTCTTTTTGAGCTAAACTTGCATGGGCTACACAATACCTTGTACTTGGTTTTTCATCAAATAGAATGAGGATGGTGAAATTCAAACTCCATGACCATTTGGGTCAACAAAACTTTAATACCATGTTAAAAGAATCATCTCACCTAAAAGATCAAACTGTTAAATGAAACCTCAAAATATGATTTATATTATTCTCTAACATAGTTTTTTCTTATTAGAAAAAACAAAAACAAATAGGGTTAGACTGCAATTATCAACTGAGACATGGAGCGTGGGTTGTTCCTCTTTACTTTTTGCCATCTCCCTTCTTTTTCATCCCCTTTATCTTTTTTTGGCTGTAATGTACACCCTTTCCAGGGAAGATGAGCTTTTTAGTCTCCATGTGCCCCCATCACCTTCAGCCAAGGTGGTGGATAATCTCACATGAAATACAACCACCGTAAGGGGATGCTGAGCTGCTACCATGGTGGTGGTTCATCTCACATGAAAGACAGCCACCGTAAGGGGATGCTGAGCTGCTACCATGGTGGCGGTTCATCTCACATGAAAGACAGCCACCGTACGGGCATGCTGATCTGCTGCCATGGTGGTGGGGATACTCGCAGCAAGAACATGGAGCTACAGTGTTATCTTCTGTTGGGAAGCACTATGGGAAAGTAAAACAAACAAAAAGTGGCCAAAAAGAAGTTATAAGTGGCAACATGTCACCCTAGAAAGAATAAAGATAACGAAGGTGCGATTTACAACTAAAAAAAGACTTGTTTAAATTGACAGATGCTTTTGCAGGGAAGGATCTAAGAGCTTTTTTCTTTTTCCGTGCTTTTTTCTTCTCAACTTTTTGAACACTAAGGATCTCAAGAGGTGGGATTTGCTATCTTATTTTTTAGTTCTTGTACTAGAAAAACATATAATTAATGAGAAAAAGTTAGCACAACAAACCCTAATCATCAATTGAGATGTTGGGCCCCCCCATAATTTAGGCATCTTTTCATCCACAACCCTCATCAGAAATTTCTCCCCATGTTGAACAGTGATGGCTCGAGCAGCAAACCATGTGAGTGGGGAGACTTATCTTTAAATCCAAAAAGAGAAGTTTGCCAGTGAAATTCCAAAAGTCAAAGCATCAAATCCAAAAGATTAAAAGCTCCTTCCTTTATAAAAGAACCAACGTGCAACAGTATATTTGTAGCCTTCATTTCGCGTAGAACAGATCAAACTTAGCATGGACCCATCTTTCACAATAAATAAATTATGGTCTGCCATTATTTGCTGGTGTTCTTGCAAGAGAGGTTATTTTTTCCTCGGGAAAACATGTTATAAATATGATCACAGCATGAACATATTTCCAGGATCATTTTCTTCTTGTTTATACTCTCATTCCAGACTTTGTTATCCGTCCCCAAGAGGTATGGCGTGGTGGTAAAGGATTTGAAATTTATGACGAGGTTTGAGTTCGAGTCGAGCGTGAGCGTCTTGTAAATGTCTGGAACAATCAAGTTTTACTCACTCACCTTGGTCTAAAAAAAATGTTTTACGAGGAATGGGGTTTCCTCGAATACAAAAAAATAAAAGACTTTGTTATCCACTAGAATTATGTCTCAAATTCTAATCACCACATGACCTTCATGGTTTCTTCAGTGACATTAACAAACAAGAGAAGATGAATTAAAGAGACCCCATTGATAGAATGATTGAGCTGGTGATGGGATTCAAATAAATAGGTCACCACTAAATTGGTTTTTGAATGTTATACTACTTGGGAATATAATTAAAATATTTTTTAAAAATATTTTTTATTCAAAAATATATTAAAATATTTTTTTTATTTTTTTAAATGATTTTTGATATTATCTTGTCATTTTTTTTGTATAAAAACTGTTCATATGCTATAAGCGTGTTTTAAAAAAACAAAGAAAAATTTGCAGCTTGAGTCATCAAGGAAATTATAAAGCCCATTTAAAAAAAAAATGTCAACTCGGGTCATTAGACATCAAACACCTTTTTTGAAAAACCTATGAATCTCAACTCTCAAACAATCAAATATTAAATGATTAAATTGAAAAAAAAACAATTATACAAAAGAATTCAAACACAAAAATAAAAAATAAAAGAACAAGGACAAAATTCAAATACAAAATAAATTTTATATTTGATTAAAGGGTGAAATTAAAATTAAGATTAAAAATTAATTTAGTAAAAATACCCAAAATAATAAAAGGAATGAGGTTAAAAATTGATATAAAAATAAAAACAAACTTTTAGTTGAAGGGTGAGATTGACACAAGAATTGACATAGGGAAAAAAAATGGTAAAAACAATATACCATAAATTTGAATTGAATGATAAAATTTAAAACAAATAAAACTTTTCAAAATAGACAAGAAAAAAATAGAAATCATAAAGATAAAATTGGAAAAAATAGTATCATGAATCTGAACTGAATGATGAGAATAAAACTCAATAAAAAATTTTCCAAAATGATCAAGAAAAAAAATAGAATAAAAAAATAAGAATGGAAGTTAAATAACAAAAATAGTCACACTAAAATTTTTAGGGGAGGAGAAAAAAAAGGTTCATTAGACACAAACTGATTTACCACCACTTCAATTAGAAGAAAACACATAATTACTTTCAATGACATGATAAAAAGCATTTTTAGCCTTGAACAAGCGCTGCACACACTGCCCAAGAGGGCCTCCCAAGTGCTTAAATCTATTTTTTATATATTTATCTAAATTATTCCTTAGATGACATTGTAATAACAAAAAAAAATTATGACAAGATAAAAAAAAACTCTTGACACCAATTTTAGTATTTATGATATGTTTTTTGTTACAGTGGAAACAAAGCAAAAAAAAACTAAACAATTCTAGGGAAGCTAATTCCCATAATATCTGCTAGAAGAAGCGTATTTATGATATGTTTAATGTGGAATGAAATATATATATATATATATATATATATATTTTCTCTCATAATTTCATTTTTAAATGATATATACTTGTTCTCCATGTACTGTCTGTTTCCATGAGGGGCATTAATTGGTCAACAGAAATTGTGGTATTTGACCTCTTGGAAATGGGCCTATGCTTCTGAATAGAAACCGGACTGTGGGCTATCTGATCCAGCCCAGTTTCACCTCAATCTGCTCCGGTTGGGCATCCAGTTATATATATGTGCTTTCCTATTCGGAGTAGCAATATGGGCCTATTTAAGAACTATCATGGTTCCGTCCGGGATCTAAAATTCTGAATTTGATAATTTTATTTATTTTATTATCATATGATGGAAAATGGATACCCTCATTGTATAGCTCAAAGCCCACCATACTTTCAATGAATTAAAGAAGAAGACTTTAAACAACATTTGAGGAGAATGTTGGATAGTTAATATATATATTTACGAGTTACTTTACGTATTAGTTTCCAGGATCAGGTAGGATAATTCAATGAAAATTGAATAATTCATTAGATTCTTTTCTTCCATGCATATAATTTTGAAAGTTTTATTTATATTCCTATTATTGTATTATATTATACTAATAGTACTTCATTTGTAAGCTTTTTAGCCATCATACTTTTTGGACCTTTTTTTTTAGAATTTTTATTTTATTTTTTATATGTATACATTAAAAAAAAACTATTCTTTTCTTATCAAGAGCCCTATTAACAAGGAAAATGATTTTTCTTAGTCCAATTTAGGCCTTGAATTGCAAGAAATTAAAATCTAGGGTGTAGTTTGTAATATTAAAAAATGATTTGATCAAATCAAGGTTTAATTGCACAAAATTGAAAGTCTGTTGGCCAATTGAGGGCCAAAGAATGAAATTACCTTGGCTTGTTGTTTTGGACCACACTCAATCCATTGAATTGCCCAGAACAGTCACCCATACATACAGAACAAAGATTCTATTGGTCATTGGCATCATTAAGTTTATAATAACAAGTTTTAACCCTTGAGTTTCAGCTGGAAACAAAAAAAGATTTTGACCGAATTATAAGATATAAATGAAAATTGACATGATTGGTTGCTAAATAATTACTCTTGGTTTTATTACAAGTTATTTCATTCCTTTTTTTTACCAAATATGGAGTGGATTTGGATACACGTTGTTGGGTTGGTCTTTGTTGGTGGGTTTGGTGTTCTTCGCTTTTTTCCACTTTGATCTGTTTCGTTCAAGTTGTTTTTACATTTTTTTTATTTTTTTAAGTTTAATCCATTTTCTTCTTGACTCTTTTTTTGGGTTGTTTTTGTTTTGAACCGAGGTTTTTTTTGGGCCGGTTCAGGTTTGAACCAAACTTACCCTACTGGGTATACTAGGTCCGATAAAAAACAAAAACAAATGTTTTGGTTATTATTGAATAAAATACAAGGATAAATCCTATACGGGGTATATATCCAAGGTATTATTGTAAATAATGCAACTCGTTCATTTTTAGTATAAAGATTAAAAAAATTATCTAAAATATTATCAGCACGATGCGTTAAACAATTCTTTTCAAATATCAATAAAAACTTTTTAGAAGATGGTATATTTTTTTGTTTAGTTCATTTCTTTTTATATACATATAAAAAAAATCCTAAGAACAAAGGGGAAATAAAAAGCAGCTTGCCTCAGGTAAGGCGTACTAGGAGTACTAATATCTTCCCTTTACATAACAATTCTTTTACCCTTGAATCTCTGACCAGTCCAATATAATCGAGTCTGCCTAGTGACCTTGAAACAATTACCTAAGTGGCGACTCCAGAAATGAGACCTTTTTTTATAATATTGTGCGACGACGTGTGACCATATGGTGACTCTATTAGGAACTTCTTTATTAAGCTTTTTTTTTCTTTCTCTATTCTTTCTCTGTTTTTCTAGACTAATTCAAAAGTGATGATTGTTTATTTTATCGCTATCATAAATCATTATACTATTTAAATGCTTTAGCACGTTTTGTTTCTATAATGTATTATGCTAAGATATTTATAATCAAGGTTTAAGTTTGTGTAAACCAACTTTTTACTGAGTGTTTAAAATGATAATGTTTGGTATACTAGCCAACTCATTACTTAATGAGCCCCCCATATTATCTTCACATGGGTGATTCACCGGGATAACAAAGAGATCCCTTTTAGAGACCAAAGTAGTACATCCACCCTTTGGCAGTAAATCGAATTAGAACCTATCTCTAAGTCTATTCTCCATCAATATATATTTTTGCAAGTTAACTATTCCACCAAAAAAAAGCAATTATTGTCAAATAGATCTATAAGATAAAGAAAAAATACAAAAAAGGCAAAGTACAGAAACACACAGCAATACTAGTAGCAAAAAGCTATAAACAGAGCGAAGACATTGACTATAAAAAAGTATTTACTCTTGTAGCCCAAGTAGAAAAAAATCAAACTAATGATCTCACTAGTTACATATTATAAATGGAAGATCTATGAATTTGATGTGAAGTTAGCATTTCTAAATGACTTCCTAAAAGAAAAGGTATATATGTTGAACAACCACTTTATACAAGTTAGCAAAGTGTACAAGTTGAAGAAATCCCATTATGGTTTGAAGCAAGTTTTGTATGCTTGCAATACCATAATTGACAGGTGTTTTCAAGAAAATAAATTTGAAAAATGTTCATATGAACTTGCAATGTATACGAAGAAAGACACAAATGGAAACAAATTATTCATATGCCTAAATGTTGATGACTTGATGTTCATGAGCAATAATCCTACCATATTTGAAAACTTTAAGAAAAACATGGTACAAGAGTTTGAGATGATAGATACTGGTCTGATGATATATTTTATTGGTTCATCATAATCTTTCAAAAGTTAAAAAAAAAACTAATTGTGTCTATATTTGGTTCTTTATTTATAATTTAACATTCAATTGCATAACCTTGATTTATTCACATTGAATCCATAAATATGCTCCTATAATGATTACTATTACCAATTACAACATCATGCAAGTTACTAGAACTAGAAGTTGATCTAACTATTCTTTCTACCACGGTTTACTAAGGGATATAGGGTTTTTCGTGTATAAAAGAATACAAATTATGAACCCTTTTATAGAAGATGTATCATAAGAATATTTAGATCGAGAAATGTTTTTGTTTTCACACCTCTATCATGAACAACTAATAGCCCCTCAACTAATATTTCTTTAATTAGATAATATGTAATTAATAAAACCCTCAATCTTATTACAATAATCCATCTTGCGTAACTCTTCAAGAGAAACTAGATGCATAGAAGAATGATCACCCATTACTTATATGAAACCTATACAAAATATTGATAACATGTATTATTTAATTATATGAACTAAACAAGGTAATGGTACCATCATTGATTGAATTTAAAAATAGTTGATCTATTTTAATAATACCTTTTAATGATTATCAATTTTCTAAAAAAAACTCAAATTCCTTCAAATTTACATAAATTTTTAACTTAACAGTACAATTGACAAAATAAAAAAATATCATTTAATAAACTATTATATATTTCATTATTAGACAGCTAAGTTATAAAATAGAACCCAATTTCATCAAATGACAAACAAATAGAATTTTTCAAATCTCAAGCAAACCCTATATGTACAAATCATACATTTATATAATAAATTTCTATAGAAAAACACTATAAAACAAGTAAACACAAAAAAAGAAACTATATATACTACAAAAAATTACAGAAAACACTAACATAAAAAAATAGATTGTAACAAAAATAAGAAAGTTTACTTACTTGATATAGTGTATCTATGAAAAAAATTGAATCAGAATAAGGATTATGATAAACTAAGTGTTGAGGTGACAAATTTTCTGATGATAAAAGCTTGATTGGTGACAAAATTAAAAGGCGGGAATAATGTTGTTTTTTGCCCAAAAAAAAAGTAAGAATAAAAATGGGATTAGCAAGTCTTCCATCAACCTAAAACAAATAAAAAATAATTTCCTTTTGCATACTTAAATATATATCAAACACTTTCCATTTAATTAACATGTCTTCCATCAACCTAAAACAAACAAAAAGAATTTCCTTTATATTCTTTTGGATTCTTGCTCACCTAATTTTAGTATACAAAGTTATTATACTACTCTTGAAAGTACATAGAAGCAATATTTAAGTTTTCAAAACCAATTTGTCTTTCAAATGTAAATTTCTTGAAATAATTTTTTTTATATATGTTTATGTTAGAAAATAATGACAAAATATTTTTGTTTGTATTCTCATTGTTATTTGCTATTTTTTTTATTAATGAGTATTCATATGATTTTTAATTAGCACATTTCTTTTTAAGTTTCCTTAAACATCATAATGAGATATGATTGAACATGGTAGTAGATTGGCCATAATTTTAAATTTTATTTGGTTTCCATGAATTACACTTGCTTTCGTAAAAACAATTGTAGCTGATTTATTTTTATCAGTATTTTTTTAATTGCTATTTTTTATTCATTTTTTTATCATTTAATTAAAATAAAACTATATTATTTGATCAAAACCAGAGTTGCATAGTTTTTTCTTCTTTTTTTTTTAAGAAAAAAAAAGTATTGACAACTCTTAAATATCATTATATATAAAAGAATAATAATAATAATCTCAGCTAACGAGTGACACGTTAGTACGGACTACTCGAGGTGATCCTTCTCCAGCACACGATTAATTGAAACGTTAAGTGTAACACAGACGGCAATGAGGGGTGCATGACACTATACACAATAATATACCAAGTCAGTGGGCCCCCTGATCCTGGCCTTTTCTAGTCCCAATCTTGGACCATTTGTCATGATCTCCAGCATATTGCCATATGATCAAACCATCTTGATCTTTTAATCATGACGATCAGATGCGCAGACTACAGCTATTGCAAGCAAGATAATTCGAGTACCTTAAATCGGACGGTGGAGATCATGCTGTGAAAGGTAACATGACGCATGGAATCATTTCTCACTTGCCAAAAGAATCTAAGGAAAGGGCAACATCCGACAGCAGAAATGTGGCCTCCTGTTTGGTGGCTGCCGGGAAAAGATCGGGACCCACTTCAATACCCTACCATAATTTCACCACCTCACCGCACATATCACCTTTATCTAAAGAGGGCTGCGTTTTAAAAATAATTTTAAAATAAAAATGTTTTTTTTTTTAAATTAAAAAAACTTAACGTTATGAGATTATTTTTCATGTCTTGATATCAAAAATATTTTTTAAAAAATAAAATAAAAATATTATTTTAATGTATTTATAAGTAAAAAAAAAAAACTCAACTATACTCTCAAGTAGTCATTCTATATATATATATATATATATATATATATATGGCTTAGTATAATGTAGTTAAAAGGTAGCATATATCTATAGCATGTAGAGATTAAAATAAAAATATTCACATAAAAAATCACCAAACCATGAATATATAAAAAGTCTCATGTCATTATATTCGATAGAGAGAGATCTTCCTTGATGGGTTAGTGGACGTAGGTTGATTAATTATGTTTTAAAAAAGAAGAGAAGTAGGGCTATAAAACAAAAAAAAAAGTGGATTAATTTAGTGATTAATGTTTTAAAAAGTATATGATTAATTTCAAGAACGCAATTGGGGAAGATGATGGCAAAGGACATTCACTCGTGATGCTGCATGTGTTTGAGAATCCACTCCCCTCCCTCCAACGCCATAAACTATATATTATTTTACTATAAATTAAGCAGCTTAATTTGCCTTTTTCATACCCTTTATTATTATTATTATTATTATTCTCGTGGCGTCGTGAACAAAGCTGCCGCAGACAATTTCTGTCCCTTTATTGGGTTCAGATGGGGCCTAGCTTGTGTGTAATAAACCTTATTTTGTTGGAAATATATGTATTAATTAATTAAGTTAGATTAATCATTATTTTTTAAACAAGCTTAATAAATATTATGAAGATGATGGAGTACAGATTATAACTTTTGGCCTTGACCGAAAAAAGTCTATATATATATAAGTCTCAAAAGAATATATTGTAATGACAAAATACTTGGGAGGTAATCTTTAAATAAAAACTTGTGAGGTTGGGTTACCATCTCAGGTTGAAAAAAAAACACAAGTGAAAAAATGGTTTGGTAATGTCATTATCACTTAAATTATTGCATGGGACCCATAAAAAAATTGAGAAACTGGAGGTTTGAGAGAAGCTGCTTCTCGTGGACGAGATGACCTGCTTTTCCTTTCCTCTACCGATTAAACAAAAGGTAGATTAAATAAATTATAGATTAGATTAAAAGGTGCTTGATTTTCAATGTTTGGACATACATTTTTTATCACCTCGCATGTTATGCTATAGATTAAATTAATATATTTTAATATTAAATATATTTTTAATAATCTAAAAATTAATTAAAATATAAACAATATTTACATAATATATGTATATTAATATATAAAATATATTTTTAATATTAGAATAATCTAAAAATGAATTAAAATATAAATAATGTTTACATAATATATGTTTATTAATATAAAAACAAGTGTCTAATTTACTTGACTTATTAATTACATTTTATTATTATAATTATTAAATATTTAATGTATATATATTTATTTATTTATTTATTTATTTTAAAGTAATTTCACAAGTTGAAAGCAATATGAAAAGTTTGGTAACCAAATATTTGAAACTATTTTTCATTAACCTCAAATCAACCACAGTTTTAAACAAATACTTTAAAAATTATTTTGAACTGCAGCTAAAATGCTTTTCATGAAACTAATTTTTTAAAACTTCAACTATAAAAGTAAAAGCAATATCAAACACACTCTTAATACTTAGTAATTAAGACGCTTTTCAATTTAATTAATCTTAATAAACATGTACACGAACCCTAAATCTTGTTCGAGTAGTAGCTTTTTATCTCGTGCATTCTCTTGTTCGGGATATGTATGCTTTTTTTAACATATCAGTATTACATAAGCAAAAATCTCAAAACATTTATTATTATTATTATTATTATTATTATTATTATTAAAATAGGACCACGTTGTTGTTTTTTTAATCTTCATACATTGATTAATAAGTAAATTAAAATTTCAGTTTACATTAAGCAATAAACATTAAATGTATTGCATTTTGATAAATAAAAAATGGACATCATGTATTGTTTGTTTTTGCAAAATTTTCATTTTCAAATAATAAAAAATACATGAAAATATATGAATTTTAATTCAATATAGGCATAAGCAAAAAATTTAAAATATTATATAACCCTTTTTTTTAAAGCCAAGGATATTCATAAATTATTTTTCGTATGGATAGATTACCTCATTTTTATGGTTTCATATAAATTTCAAATTTCAATTTTCTGGATATATTGTGAATTAAAAATAAATAATTATCGAGTACTAGAAAATCTTACAATATTTAGAGAACTTGTCAAATCAGTATACCTCCAGACATTCTCTGTAAATATTGCATTCATCATCATCACTTAATGGCATTATATGCTCTAGCTGGCAATCGAAAAGGCCAAAAACACATGAATGCTAATAAATAAATAAATAAATAAATATTTATTTTTATTTTCATTTATATTTCATCGAACAGTGGGCTCTGTTATCTTATCTCATATATTGCCTGCATACTCCATGAATCCAGATAGAACAGATATATGTAGATGGAGAGGGTATGAATGTTGGATGCATAAACAGTCACCTAACAATTTCATTATGGGTAGGCAGAGGTTATGGGGCCTCCAATCACACTATTCCCTCATGTCTTTGTTTATTTTATGTTTACTGTGGACGTGGTTTTTACTATGTTCGGTTCGGTTATTTTTTTTAAAAAAAATTGGTTTGGTTATTTTTTTTTGTAAAAACATAACCGAACTGAAAATATTTACCCCTTTAATACAGTAGTTGTCTCTTAAAGTATTTTTTTATTTATAAATATATTATAATAATTTTTTTAAGAAAATAATTTTTATATTAACACATAAAATGATATGAAAATACTAAAAAAATAATTTGAAAAATATTTTAAAAAAACATTGTTGAAAAGGAAGAAATAAACAAGTTTTTAAAGGGCTCGACTAGTCCGTTCAAAGATAAAGCACAATGAAATAACCAAAATTCTTTGATAAAATTGAAGTCAGGAAGTAAATTAATAATTTAATAATGGTTTTTTCATTGTTGTCATGTTAAATGATGAGCATTTTTGTATCTTATAAAATATATAAAAAAATAAAAGTACAATGAAATGATCATATTTGCCGATGTCAAGTATATATTTTTTAAAATTAAAAAAAAATCATTTTAATGCATTTCTGAACAAAAAAACACTTTCAAAAACAATCTCAACCACACTCATAAACATACACTTATACCTTAAAAATTACACTCCATACATATTTTTTTAACGCAATCTTGACCCTTATGGGCATATTAATCTCAACCAAGGACGAATTCAGTTGATTATTGAAAAACTAGGGCCTGGAAAAACATTTTGGTCATGCAAACATGGCATCAAACCATACTGTGTTAGGTTCTCAGGAGCTGCAACCCTACAAGAACGAAAGACCATGATCGTCAAGGGTCGTCCCTTTTCACAAACATAAAGACAAAACCACTAGATGCATTACACGTAAGAGCCATCAAATACCTCCCCCACTATGATATTGGCTTGATATCCAGCTGTCATCATCTTGATGGATGAAACATTTGAAGTTAGGGTTTTGCCCCTCTTGGTCTGGTGATTGTCAAACAATACAATCGCCTGCATGGATCCCCACCAAATTCTCTACCACGAAACCTTACTTCCTTGAAGTTTCTTAAAATTTTAGAAGTTTCCCTTGTCATTTTCGTACTTCAGAAACATATCATGGGATTACAGAAGATTACCAAATGCTAAAATATGAGAATGAGTAATGCCAATTAGCTGTAAAATCAAGATAAAATGAATTACTTTCGAGCTGTCTTAATCAAATTCCCTGAAATGCCAATTAGTTTTTGGCAAATTCTTCTTTCAATATGTATAGTAGAGATTCCAAGTTCTAATCCCAAATCCCTAATTATGCATGACACCAGCAATGGACGAATTCTTAAGAAATTTGTATTAGTTTCAAAGGAGAGTGCTAGAGATTAGGAAAATTAGGTTTTCCTTTTTCTGTGTATAGGAATATTATTAAAAAAGAAGACACTACATTTAGGTATACCTGTCCATTAAAATATAAATAAACCTCTGAACACACATATCTCTTATCTAAATAACACTCTATATCTTCTTAATTTCTTTACCTATTTTGTTTATCACTTAGCAATCAAACTCAAAGATTAATTTAAACATGAAAGTTTTTTCTCTTTTCATAGGAAACTTATTTTATAGGTATAACCTATATTCGTATCTCAACTAGAGAAGATTCATTTATATGTGAGGTTTTACTACTCCATCAAGAACAAAAACGTCCTTTTCCTTTTCCAATAATGAGAATGAGAATGTTATGCATCACGGGGGTAGGAATTTATTCTTCGGCCTGTTTGATATTATGTTTCAAAAGTGTTTTTGAAAAAAATTGATTTTTTTTTATTATTTTAAATTAAATATTTTTGGTGTTTTTAGATCATTTTCATATGATGATACTAAAAAAAAATTTAAAAAAAATATTTTGATGTATTTTTGAATAAAAAATACTTTCAAAAACAATCTCCTCAACAACACTGCCAAACAATCACTTCGTGTTTTTAGTTTTTACAACAAGGAATTTTACCAAGAAAAGAATTAGTAATATATTACAAAAGGCACGTAAAAGCATCATCTTTAGGTAAGGAGGCAGAGACATTTGAGCAAATTTTGAAGAGGAAGCGGTATATTCAATAAATATTGCTTTTACCGGGTAGCTAGGCACAGTCAATTAGAAAGGAGATGAGAAAGAACACTCGTTATCTCACAAAATTATTGGAAAGAGAAAAACGAGTTCCAACCATTAAATTTTATTGATCATGGTTATTAAGGCCATGGCTATTATTAAGGAAATATAAAATAATATAACAATGTGTTTATCATAGAATAATAAACATTGAATAAATTAAAGATGTTGTTTCTTTATATACAATAGAAGTTATAGGGTCTGTTTGGGAGAACGGTTGCGGTTGCTTTTGAAAGTGTTTTTCATTTAGAAATACATCAAAATGATATTTTTATTTATTTTTTAAAAATTATTTTTGACATCAGCACATCAAAATGATTTAAAAACACCAAAAGAATTCATTTAAATTGAAAAAAAAATTTTTTTTTGAGGAAACGGCGGTACACCGCCCTCCCAAACAGCTTCATAGTCATCAAAATAGTGTTCTCTAATGGTGTAATAATTTTCTTATTGGATGAATATATTTTAACATAAAATATTAAAAGTCAATAATAGTTATTTTTTATATCTTTAGATACATGGAAAACTTTATAAGGACCTACTATATTTTTATCTATATTATTATTATATAAAAGATATATATATATATATATATATATATATATATATATATATATATATATATATATATATATATCCCTCTTTAATATAGTGTAAAAGATATTTATCCTTCCTTAATGTTACGTAAGTAGTATTTATTTCTCATTAATGCTGTTAGAAAGAGATATATTTTCCAGCTCTTCATTCAAGCAATATGACAAAATTCAACGACTATATATACCTTCTGCATCATGCAGGTAAAAAGCTTATACTTTTTCTTTTATTTTCTATTCATAGTCTTATTTACAAAGCATTTTTCATATATAACTAATAGCAAACATTCTTGTTCTGAAAAATTTAAAGCTTGTTCTCTTATTTATTGTAATTTCTTATTTAAAAATAACTATTTTTATGATTAAAGAATCTCTAAGTCACACCAAAATTAACTGTGTTTTGCAAGTGATGAATGTTCTATCATCAATCATCAACTTCTTGAACTTTGAGGAACAAAACAGTAACGTGAACATGTGATCATTCTTTATCCAAACACTAAAAAACTTTCGATCGTAAACATGTTATATCTTATAACACCATCACTTCTCTAACTCAAATTAATAAATTTCTTCCTTTGTTTTGTTTATTCATATGATCAAATGTAAAACATATTGCCAAAACAATAAGTGGAAAATAGATGAAGGAATCAATGTGAAAGGGGAAGGAGTTGGGTTCGGTGATATATGATTTTGGTAGAAGTCAGATTTTTCGAAACATAATATTATTAGATTATGTTGTCTCAAAAGGGCCCTCGAAGCTTTCATTATTAATTTCTGCACTGTGTATGATATCGTTTAATCCCTTGGAAATATGTGATGATTTAAGCCAAATGTCTCTCTTGTTGTCATGTTGAAAGCAGTTTTCCATGTCTTTTCGTTTTCCATCTTTTGTTCTCACCTTAGTTGCGTTAATGGATGGACAAATATAAGAGATTTCTCCGATCCAGCCAAAAATTATTTAGACCTCGTTAATATCTTTAACAGGAGAAAGACATATTGTTCACCATTGTTATCAAACTCCTCTCGACAAAGGTGAAGAAGGGAAGTGTGGGGTGTTGGTGTTCGAGAATAAAATAAAATATATCCTGAAACCTTACTTAACAGCTTAAGTTTTTAGGTGAGATTGTTCCTTGACATGATATCAGAGCCTTGTTGACTCAATGATCACGAGTTCAAATTTCATCACTCTCATTCTGTTTGATAAAAATCAAGCACGAGGTAATGTGAGTCTGTGTGCAAGTTTCAAGCCCAAAAATCTTTTACGTGAAGAGGCGTGTTAGAATATAATATAAATTATATCTTAGGATCTCAATTAACAGTTTAAACTTTTAGGTGAGATGATTCCTTAACAGTTGGGTATAGCCTTCTGCTTTTGCAACCACAACTTCCTACTTTATTCTCAACTTGAGAAATTTCCAGGGTTGAAAAATTACAAAGCTGCTCAAGGAAGTTGCAAATGTCAACATCCATATATACACATATAATAAAGAATAATGAATTTTACCCCAACCTTGAAGTAATTACGGGGATGAGGTAGTGTGACTTTCATGTAGTTATCACGACACGATTATTGTAATACAAGAACAAATCACCACTATATTTGTATTCAGAAAATGAATTTCCATGCAAGGCAACAAAATATTGGCCGCCATGGAGTACTTCAGTTCACAGCATCACCTTATCCTAAGCAAAATTAGGCAACGCACCAAAATAATTTTCTAATTTTTTTTTAATCTAATGTCAAGCTCATTCTAGTGTGGACATATACCATCTAATCATGAAGGAAAAGGTACTGTCCAGCTTAGTTGAACTCTCAGCATCACGATCATCAATGGATTCATGAATGTCGTAGAAGAATTATCTTAAATGTGGCCACATAAATAGCAAGAGGGGTAGCTTTGAAACACCATGACGTGGGGTTTTGGCCTCCACACGGAGGAAAAAAAAATGATATTCCCAATGATACAGTGTAGAATGTGGCACCCAACTTTATATGCCCAATTACTTCTATTTTTATAGGGAGAAAACTATATACCTGAAAAAATATATTTTATGAGTTCAGTGAGTATGTAAAACCCTAACTGTTTTGGGTTTTTTATAAGAGATGCACGTTTTAACTCGAACTTGAAAATTAATATACAGATCACAAGTTTTCTGTCATCATGTCTCTTGAATACCATACCCAATTACTTCGTTACAGCCAGATCAATGAATTCATGAAGGTTACTAGCTAGATAATTTGTCTATCAGGCTAGCTTCTTGAGTATTTGAACACACTAAAAAAGAAGCCCTGATCAGTACTCAAATCCTATACCTCGTTTCACAAATTTTAAACAATAATTCCTATTAGAAATTGTAATTTAATTTAACATCAGGGGCGTCACCTAGATATCTTTAAACAATATCTGCAATAATGTTCTTTAAACTGAGCACGAAGATCCAAAGGAATGCGATCGAACAAGAAATTTCTGCGCAGTTTCATCGATCTATCTTTCAAAAGAAGAAGAATGGGGGGATAGTGACATGATTTCCATGCACGCACACTCACGTGGAAGCATACAAACACCAACGATGAACAAAAAGAAACAAGGAGTGAAAGATAAGTTACCTGAATAGTTACAAGCTTAAGAAAATTGAGATGAGCCAAAAAAGAAGGAAAAAGACATACAATTAAGTGAATTCTCTCGAAATGTTTGTCACTACTGAGAAAAAGTTGGCTTCTTGGTTCTGATCTTGTTCTTCAAACTGTTTTTGTTCTATGAAAGACCTTACAATCCCTCTATCAGTGTCTAGTGATTTCTTTAGTTTGTTAAGAAATCATCTTACTTAAGCTGTAAGATGAAGTTCTCATAATATAATTTATATTATTCTTTAATATACTCTCAAGTGAGAGTCTTTTGAGCTTGAAACTTGCATGGGCCCACAATACCTTGTACTTGGTTTTTCATCAAATAGAATGAGGATGGTGAAATTCAAACTCGTGACCGCTGGGTCAACAAAACTTTAATACCATGTTAAAGAATCATCTCACCTAAAAGCTCAAACTGTTAAATGTTAAATAAGACCCCAAAATATGATTTATATTATTCTCTAACATAGTTTTTTCTTATTAGAAAAAACAAAAACAAATAGGGTTAGACTGCAATTATCAACTGAGACATGGAGCGTGGGTTGTTCCTCTTTACTTTTTGCCATCTCCCTTCTTTTCATCCCCTTTATCTTTTTTGGCTGTAATGTACACCCTTTCCAGGGAAGATGAGCTTTTTAGTCTCCATGTGCCCCCATCACCTTCAGCCAAGGTGGTGGATCGATAATCGCACATGAAATACAACCACCGTAAGGGGATGCTGAGCTGCTACCGTGGTGGTGGTTCATCTCACATGAAAGACAGCCACCGTAAGGGGATGCTGAGCTGCTACCATGGTGGCGGTTCATCTCACATGAAAGACAGCCACCGTACGGGCATGCTGATCTGCTGCCATGGTGGTGGGGATACTCGCAGCAAGAACATGGAGCTACAGTGTTATCTTCTGTTGGGAAGCACTATGGGAAAGTAAAACAAACAAAAAGTGGCCAAAAAGAAGTTATAAGTGGCAACATGTCACCCTAGAAAGAATAAAGATAACGAAGGTGCGATTTACAACTAAAAAAAGACTTGTTTAAATTGACAGATGCTTTTGCAGGGAAGGATCTAAGAGCTTTTCTTTTCCGTGCTTTTTTCTTCTCAACTTTTTGAACACTAAGGATCTCAAGAGGTGGGATTTGCTATCTTATTTTTTAGTTCTTGTACTAGAAAAACATATAATTAATGAGAAAAAGTTAGCACAACAAACCCTAATCATCAATTGAGATGTTGGGCCCCCCCATAATTTAGGCATCTTTTCATCCACAACCCTCATCAGAAATTTCTCCCCATGTTGAACAGTGATGGCTCGAGCAGCAAACCATGTGAGTGGGGAGACTTATCTTTAAATCCAAAAAGAGAAGTTTGCCAGTGAAATTCCAAAAGTCAAAGCATCAAATCCAAAAGATTAAAAGCTCCTTCCTTTATAAAAGAACCAACGTGCAACAGTATATTTGTAGCCTTCATTTCGCGTAGAACAGATCAAACTTAGCATGGACCCATCTTTCACAATAAATAAATTATGGTCTGCCATTATTTGCTGGTGTTCTTGCAAGAGAGGTTATTTTTTCCTCGGGAAAACATGTTATAAATATGATCACAGCATGAACATATTTCCAGGATCATTTTCTTCTTGTTTATACTCTCATTCCAGACTTTGTTATCCGTCCCCAAGAGGTATGGCGTGGTGGTAAAGGATTTGAAATTTATGACAGGTTTCGAGTTCGAGTCAGAACGTGAACGTCTTGTAAATGTCTGGAACAATCAAGTTTTACTCACTCACCTTGGTCTAAAAAAAATGTTTTACGAGGAATGGGGTTTCCTCGAATACAAAAAAATAAAAGACTTTGTTATCCACTAGAATTATGTCTCAAATTCTAATCACCACATGACCTTCATGGTTTCTTCAGTGACATTAACAAACAAGAGAAGATGAATTAAAGAGACCCCATTGATAGAATGATTGAGCTGGTGATGGGATTCAAATAAATAGGTCACCACTAAATTGGTTTTTGAATGTTATACTACTTGGGAATATAATTAAAATATTTTTTTAAAAAATATTTTTTTATTCAAAAAATATATTAAAATATTTTTTTTTATTTTTTTTAAATGATTTTTGATATTATCTTGTCATTTTTTTTGTATAAAAACTGTTCATATGCTATAAGCGTGTTTTAAAAAAACAAAGAAAAATTTGCAGCTTGAGTCATCAAGGAAATTATAAAGCCCATTTAAAAAAAAAATGTCAACTCGGGTCATTAGACATCAAACACCTTTTTTGAAAAACCTATGAATCTCAACTCTCAAACAATCAAATATTAAATGATTAAATTGAAAAAAAAAAATTATACAAAAGAATTCAAACACAAAAATAAAAAATAAAAGAACAAGGACAAAATTCAAATACAAAATAAATTTTATATTTGATTAAAGGGTGAAATTAAAATTAAGATTAAAAATTAATTTAGTAAAAATACCCAAAATAATAAAAGGAATGAGGTTAAAAATTGATATAAAAATAAAAACAAACTTTTAGTTGAAGGGTGAGATTGACACAAGAATTGACATAGGGAACAAAAAAAATGGTAAAAACAATATACCATAAATTTGAATTGAATGATAAAATTTAAAACAAATAAAACTTTTCAAAATAGACAAGAAAAAAATAGAAATCATAAAGATAAAATTGGAAAAAATAGTATCATGAATCTGAACTGAATGATGAGAATAAAACTCAATAAAAAAATTTCCAAAATGATCAAGAAAAAAAATAGAAATAAAAAAATAAGAATGGAAGTTAAATAACAAAAATAGTCACACTAAAATTTTTAGGGGAGGAGAAAAAAAAGGTTCATTAGACACAAACTGATTTACCACCACTTCAATTAGAAGAAAACACATAATTACTTTCAATGACATGATAAAAATAAAAAATAAAAAAAAAAAGCATTTTTAGCCTTGAACAAGCGCTGCACACACTGCCCAAGAGGGCCTCCCAAGTGCTTAAATCTATTTTTTATATATTTATCTAAATTATTCCTTAGATGACATTGTAATAACAAAAAAAAATTATGACAAGATAAAAAAAAAAAACTCTTGACACCAATTTTAGTATTTATGATATGTTTTTTGTTACAGTGGAAACAAAGCAAAAAAAACTAAACAATTCTAGGGAAGCTAATTCCCATAATATCTGCTAGAAGAAGCGTATTTATGATATGTTTAATGTGGAATGAAATATATATATATATATATATATATATATTTTCTCTCATAATTTCATTTTAAATGATATATACTTGTTCTCCATGTACTGTCTGTTTCCATGAGGGCATTAATTGGTCAACGAAATTGTGGTATTTGACCTCTTGGAAATGGGCCTATGCTTCTGAATAGAAACCGGACTGTGGGCTATCTGATCCAGCCCAGTTTCACCTCAATCTGCTCCGGTTGGGCATCCAGTTATATATATGTGCTTTCCTATTCGGAGTAGCAATATGGGCCTATTTAAGAACTATCATGGTTCCGTCCGGGATCTAAAATTCTGAATTTGATAATTTTATTTATTTTATTATCATATGATGGAAAATGGATACCCTCATTGTATAGCTCAAAGCCCACCATACTTTCAATGAATTAAAGAAGAAGACTTTAAACAACATTTGAGGAGAATGTTGGATAGTTAATATATATATTTACGAGTTACTTTACGTATTAGTTTCCAGGATCAGGTAGGATAATTCAATGAAAAATTGAATAATTCATTAGATTCTTTTCTTCCATGCATATAATTTTGAAAGTTTTATTTATATTCCTATTATTGTATTATATTATACTAATAGTACTTCATTTGTAAGCTTTTAGCCATCATACTTTTTGGACCTTTTTTTTTAGAATTTTTATTTTATTTTTTATATGTATACATTAAAAAAAAACTATTCTTTTCTTATCAAAAGCCCTATTAACAAGGAAAATGATTTTTCTTAGTCCAATTTAGGCCTTGAATTGCAAGAAATTAAAATCTAGGGTGTAGTTTGTAATATTAAAAAATGATTTGATCAAATCAAGGTTTAATTGCACAAAATTGAAAGTCTGTTGGCCAATTGAGGGCCAAAGAATGAAATTACCTTGGCTTGTTGTTTTGGACCACATTCAATCCATTGAATTGCCCAGGACAGTCACCCATACATACAGAACAAAGATTCTATTGGTCATTGGCATCATTAAGTTTATAATAACAAGTTTTAACCCTTGAGTTTCAGCTGCAAACCAAAAAAGATTTTGACCGAATTATAAGATATAAATGAAAATTGACATGATTGGTTGCTAAATAATTACTCTTGGTTTTATTACAAGTTATTTCATTCCTTTTTTTTACCAAATATGGAGTGGATTTGGATACACGTTGTTGGGTTGGTCTTTGTTGGTGGGTTTGGTGTTCTTCGCTTTTTTCCACTTTGATCTGTTTCGTTCAAGTTGTTTTTACATTTTTTTTATTTTTTTAAGTTTAATCCATTTTCTTCTTGACTCTTTTTTTGGGTTGTTTTTGTTTTGAACCGAGGTTTTTTTTGGGCCGGTTCAGGTTTGAACCAAACTTACCCTACTGGGTATACTAGGTCCGATAAAAAAACAAAAACAAATGTTTTGGTTATTATTGAATAAAATACAAGGATAAATCCTATACGGGGTATATATCCAAGGTATTATTGTAAATAATGCAACTCGTTCATTTTTAGTATAAAGATTAAAAAAATTATCTAAAATATTATCAGCACGATGCGTTAAACAATTCTTTTCAAATATCAATAAAAACTTTTTAGAAGATGGTATATTTTTTTGTTTAGTTCATTTCTTTTTATATACATATAAAAAAAAATCCTAAGAACAAAGGGAAAATAAAAAGCAGCTTGCCTCAGGTAAGGCGTACTAGGGATACTATTATCTTTCCTTTACATAACAATTCTCTTACCCTTGAATCTCTGACTAGTCCAATATGATCGAGTCTGCCTAGTGACCTTGAAACAATTACCTAAGTGGCGACTCCAGAAATGAGACTTTTTTTTATAATATTGTGCGACGACGTGTGACCATATGGTGACTCTATTAGGAACTTCTTTATTAAGCTTTTTTTTTCTTTCTCTATTCTTTCTCTGTTTTTCTAGACTAATTCAAAAGTGATGATTGTTTATTTTATCGCTATCATAAATCATTATACTATTTAAATGCTTTTAGCACGTTTTGTTTCTATAATGTATTATGCTAAGATATTTATAATCAAGGTTTAAGTTTGTGTAAACCAACTTTTTACTGAGTGTTTAAAATGATAATGTTTGGTATACTAGCCAACTCATTACTTAATGAGCCCCCATATTATCTTCACATGGGTGATTACCGGGATAACAAGAGATCCCTTTTAGAGACCAAAGTAGTACATCCACCCTTTGGCGCGTAACCGAATTAGAACCTATCTCTAAGTCTATTCTCCATCAATATATATTTTGCAAGTTAACTATTCCACCAAAAAGCAATTATTGTCAAATAGATCTATAAGATAAAGAAAAATACAAAAAGGCAAAGTACAGAAACACACAGCAATACTAGTAGCAAAAAGCTATAAACAGAGCGAAGACATTGACTATAAAAAAGTATTTACTCTTGTAGCCCAAGTAGAAAAAAATCAAACTAATGATCTCACTAGTTACATATTATAAATGGAAGATCTATGAATTTGATGTGAAGTTAGCATTTCTAAATGACTTCCTAAAAGAAAAGGTATATATGTTGAACAACCACTTTATACAAGTTAGCAAAGTGTACAAGTTGAAGAAATCCCATTATGGTTTGAAGCAAGTTTTGTATGCTTGCAATACCATAATTGACAGGTGTTTTCAAGAAAATAAATTTGAAAAATGTTCATATGAACTTGCAATGTATACGAAGAAAGACACAAATGGAAACAAATTATTCATATGCCTAAATGTTGATGACTTGATGTTCATGAGCAATAATCCTACCATATTTGAAAACTTTAAGAAAAACATGGTACAAGAGTTTGAGATGATAGATACTGGTCTGATGATATATTTTATTGGCTTAGAAATAACACAAAAAAAAGAGGATTTTTGTATCCCTAAACAATTACACCAAAGATATTCTTGAAAAGTTCAAGATAGAAAGCTGCAATCTGGTATTAAAGGAACATGGGAAGCCATGGAAGAGTGTTCAAGATTAGGTTTGTGCAAGTCCATCGGTGTAAAGCAACTTCGGTTCTCAAAAAAATATCTCAGCTTCTTAATAATATATGTTTATTAATATAAAAAACAAGTATCTAATTTACTTGAATTATTACTTACATTTTATTATTATAATTATTAAAAATTGCTAGAACTCTGCAAAGAGAAAGGAATTCACGTGAGTGCGTGGTCTCCTTTGGGAGCCAATGGAGTTTCCTGGGGTTCTCTTGCAGTGATGGAGAGTCCCATCCTTGAAGAAATTGCTGCTGCAAAAGTAAAGAGTGTTGCCCAGGTGAATATTTGTTTCCTTTTTCCCCTTTCTCTGGAGCTTTGAATCATTTACTAACCACAAAATCTGTCAATATATGTGTTTATCTAATCACATATATATATATATATATATATATATATATATATATATATATATATATATATATATATATATAGGCACAAAATCGTTTCATAGTTAACATGGATATATAATCAGATTGCATTAAGATGGGATACTCGAGCAAGGAGCAAGTGTGATTGCATTAAGATGTTTGTAAGAGTATTATCTATGCTCCCGATCGTTTTTCGTTCCTTGACATGGTATCAAAACCTTATAACCTAGCGATTACAGGTTCAAATCTTACCATACTATTCTATTTAATAAAAATTAAACACAAGATATATAAAATTATTTGTAATAAATTAAATCTAATCCAACTATTAATTCAAAAATTATGATCATTTAATATCACTGTATTGACCTCATACTAAGAGAAAGATTCTAAATAAGTAAAAAAGAAGACTTCGAGAAATTTCTTTCGCATAACATGCTAGTATCATCTCCACCTTCAATTTCTATACAAGTTTTTTCCTTGTGGATTCTGCACGTATTTATGTGGAACAGAAACCTAACTCCTACTATATCTCATATTTTCTTGAATTAAATTTTTTATTTAATTTATGGAGTTACAGGACGGAAAATATTTAGAAGTTGTTTGGGAGGACGGTTGTACCGCAGTTTCTTTTTTTTATTTTAAATAAAAAAGTTTGTATGTTTTAAATCATTTTAATATGTTAATATCAAAAATAAATTTTAATATATTTCTAAATGAAAAGAACTTTCAAAAGCAACATTAACCGCCCTCCCAAACAGGTCCAGGGTTGTAAGTTGTGAACATTACGAAATTGGATTTTTAATTGGATTTTTTTATGAAATATATGCTCAAATATTTAATTATAAACGTAGTTTATTAATGCTTTGTTTTTTTAGGGTTTTATTAAAACTATTTGATTTGATTCTTGTTCTGATAAATTTAATCACATGAGTATTTGTGATATTAAATTGAAGCCATTTCCATCGATGCTTGCTGCCAACCAGAAAATGTACAGAAGGATGCATGCATGCCAGCCTGCAGAGCTTGAACAGAATCATCGAAACATTCTCACTACAACATAAAAATCTTGAGCATCACGCTAAAAAAACCCATAAATACTCTCACTGTGATTCCATCAAACTCAAATAGGATGCAGTGAGTCACTCGCCTGGAGCAAGCCAAACAAAATTGGATGAGCAGCTCTATTTCACATGCTATTACTAATAACCTAGAAAAAATTGAAAAAAAAATGTCACACATCATGTACAACAAGATTTCAAGATTCCTCTTCCACCATATCAAACAAGGTGAATAAAGAAAAACCCTAAGAATACACTGCCTGAAAAATTACAATTATGGTGAAATTTAAGTACAACTTGCCAAGGGGTGAGGAAGGGAAGGAATCATCAATGAAAACCAAACATGCCTTTCAAGGCATGCAGCTACGCGACGGAGCTCGCCCCCTCCCGGATCAGTTTAAATATGTAACCACTATCAGTTGCTCCTTCCGTCCAGAAAGAATAAATTATATGATGAAGAAACCTGCAGCATGTTGTCACCACCATGAAAAATCTTCGGTCAGTTCAGGCTGATATAGGGCTCATAAGGGTATGATAGCCACGGGTGCTTCAGAGCCTCGGATGCAGAAGGGCGTTTCTTTGGGTTTACTTCAAGCAAATGAGAAACAAAGTCAATGAAGCCTTGGTCTCCCATTGGCAATCGGTGTCTCAGGGATGTCTTCTTAGGTATCAGGTACTCCAGTCTGTTAGAATCCTGAAGATTAGAGAAAATATAAATATTAGCACAAATCAAACATGTCATATCCAGATTTAAAGTTTGACATCCTAATTTTTGAACTCTACAAACTACAAGCAACTACATCACCGGACAAAACGCGGGGGGAAACAAGCACAGTTAACGCTTATAGTATTTTCATATGAGCAATAGAGCAGTGGCAAAACAAAAGAATTACCTGATTTCGCTCATAAAGCATGTGATTCTTGGTAAAATACTTGTATGTATCTCGTCCCTTTGCTAGCATGTTTTGATCAATGGGACCTATAATTCCAATAACTCGTGCAAGTAATGTTGCTGGTGAATCGTTTTGGAATAGGACCTGAAACAGAAGTTTCATTTTAGCCAAATGGTACCAGGGTCACAGCTAGGTAACCGAACTCTCAAGTATATCTCTGAAAGAAATATATGTTGAAGTTCAATCGATCAGAATATAAAGATGTTTCCCCCATAGAATAAATAATAAATGCATCACAAAATCAATACGAGGGTGGCATTAAAATTGACAAGAATAACAAAATTATGTAAGCAGCCATAAAAAGAAGAAATATAGCTCTCTCTATATATGTGTGTGATTTACAGAACCGCAGCTGCACCTGATTATCAGCGTTAATTCCATTGTTCTTTCCTATCCTTTGCATTTCAGAACTATGTTCTCATATCTCAACCTTTTCACCTTGAAACATACACTCTAGCTTCCCAAATCTCCAAAACTAATGGTATAAACACCACCATTTCTAAATTAGTCACGTATACTATGTTCCACTCCCTAAAAAGCTCTACAAGGTTTTCACCTAACAAAGTACATTTGACAGCCCATCTTCACACAACGACCACTGTCTTTTGGCTAAATCCCTCAAGGAATATATTCTTCAGTTTTATATGACAAGTCCAAGTAATTATATGCATGCATGTGGCATCACTCTTCAGCATGCAATCTTTATGCATTCTCCATAAGTTAAGAAATTATACTAAAACTCCAATCTATGGTGGCTTTTGGCATATTTCATCATGGATAACTCTCCCACATATTTATTTGACAAATCAGTAGTTTTCAGCACAAAAGGGATCCAATGTTTTTATGAAGAAATCTCTTTCTTGCTCAAAGTGATTTGTGCATTCA
This sequence comes from Salix viminalis, assembly GCA_029228465.1. NCBI lineage: Eukaryota > Viridiplantae > Streptophyta > Magnoliopsida > Malpighiales > Salicaceae > Salix > Salix viminalis. The sequence goes on from CM055437.1 coordinate 8,495,930, forward strand.
CACATTGATTGGGAAATTATATGAAACTCTACCTCTGCATGCATATGGAGCACCTGGCTTGATTAAAAAACAAAAGGAAAGGAAAGGAAGAAAAGACTACAAAAGTTGTACAAAGATAGCAAGATAAACAGATGCATAGACATCGAATACATAGCTCCACACCCCTGTTATTCTAACAATTTCCTCCAGGGCAAGAAACTTTATGGGTAAATTACTAATGGGAAAAACTTACATTGCCAGTGCAAAGCTCCGCCAAGATGCAGCCAAGTGACCAAACATCTATCTTCTTATCATACGGAAGTCCTAGGATAACTTCTGGTGCACGATAAGACCTGGATTGAACATAGGAGCACAGATGATCTGTCTCAAAACAGCTACTCCCAAGATCAATGACTTTCACCTCACATCTACTATAGCTTTTCACCAATATATTCTCAGGCTTTAAATCACAGTGTATAAGACCAAGGCCATGCAAAAACTGAAGTGCCTCCAAACATTGAGTGGTGATTGACTGCATAGAGAATTTTAAAACGTTTATAGACCAGCATACATGAAAAATAATATTCTCTTCTTTTGTTTTTGGCAACGAAATAAAGTGTTGAAAAGGCACCAGGTAATTAATATATAATTTTTGGAATGTCAAAAGAGGATAGAATTCTTAGGAAGAAAATGGCACACAACAAACCTGCAATCTTGGCATTGTGAAGTAAACCTCCCCTCCTGATTCTCTATTGAACTTATGAAACTCATATAAGTTCGCCTTGAGAAGCTCACACACAATTAACAAATGCTCCTGCAAAGCAAATAGGAGTTTCGGGTTAATCTATTTAGTTTGCATTGAGGAGTTATCAAGAACTTCACCCTCAAGAAATCAAATCAAAGCTTCATCTGTAGATTCATGTATTATAATTAAAAAGGCATTCACAGACATATATGGCTTCTCAGTTCATTTTATATGATGTCTACAAAACCGAAACCCCTACATCTAGTGGTTGGGAGTGAGTTGTCCAACCACTCAACCGAGGTTCAAGCACTACTACCAACAAGAACAGCAAAAAATAATGCTATAGAAGATTCTATGAATATCTGCATAACTCTCTTGCAAACTTATCAGTTGAAATGTAACTGATACAAAGAGGCATCATAGGAGAATAATCAGATAGCAGCACAGAATGCAGGGTTAACATTAAGAAAACACTTCTAGCCCAGAATATTTTCTCAAATAGGGATTTGCAGAGTGAAAATTCAAGAACTTCAGCTTCCTATTGAAAACAAATAACTAGCATAATTTCAAGAAATTTGCAGTAATTTCCTCTCCCAAAACCTCCTAGTGGATATAAAAAATCCAACTCAACTCGGACTATCAATTGTTCACGGCCAATAGCAAAGTTTCAAAGCCATGTGAAACTCTAGGTACAATGACCCATCTACACTACAATATTTTTGGCATACACATTATCCTATCCACATTGTGATGGACGTGAAAGTGCTAAGCAATTGCACAGGACCATATACGAACTTCAAAGGTTGCTGATGTAAAATCTGAAACAATTAGATTTCATATATTTTAATGTCATCTTTGAAGATAGGAGGAAACCTAAAGCTAAAATGTCTATTTGGCTAACAGTCCAAGAGAAGATTGTTTTATGAGCGGATAGTGTGGGATTTTGAGGTCTAAACTCACGAGGGTACGGTAGTTCTGCAATTTTGTCTTCCACTGGAATAATTTTGTAAGAGTTGACTAGTCACCTACTTCACTATCCAGTAGTTGAATGGACAGCTGGTTACATCTAACAAGCAACTCAGTGCACCTCATTTCTCACCCTATATATGTTAAAGCCCCACTTTTAAAGATAATGAAAGAATGAGAAATTTTCAGCTATATATTTTAAAGTTGTTTGATTAAATTTATCTAAGGTGTGATGCTTAGATTTTCCATCTAGGAGTGATTCCGGGAAATCCTAGCAGTCCTCTATATTCATCTCCATTTCAATTTATAAATCCCATATCCTTTACTACTGGCTATTTTGATCACCATTGCCTTAAACACATCCCAAATGTCACCTATGATCTATGACCCAAGTTTTTAACACACATAATCTACGAGAGCTTGGGATCTTTGAGTTAGGAGCTGCAAATTAAAGATAATGGATTGCAATTGTGATTGCCCTCGAACACACTCTTCACAAGAAAACAATGGCTTATTACTGTATCTATTAATCCAGAATGGCCAAAAGAATTCTAGCAGTATCTATTCAGTTGCCAAATAAAATATTTGAAGATAATTGAGGAACCATGCATGATGCTCTAAACTTTCATTAAATTAGTATTAGGATTAAAGCTCAAAAATGCCTTTATACTATCGATTTGGTTCACTATGTCCTTGTAAAAAAATAGTTTTTGTTTTAGCATGGACTTAGCAAACCATGATTACTTTTGGGCACGTGGCATTTTTTATGGTGACATCTGTACACATTTTTCCTTCAAATTTAAATTTTTTTTATTTCAAATCTCTCTCTCTCAATGATTCATCTCTGACTGCAATATTGTTGAAGAAAATCAATCAAACTTATCTGCACAGCTTCATCTTTTAGATCTTGCCAGCCAGTAGGCAGTGGGCAGCGCACCTTCTTCCATCATCATCCTCTTTATTTCATCAACCCCAACAAGATTTCTCAATAGCCCACAAGCAGGATTAATAAGCTCTGCTCTAGAATCAACACTAGCACATATTTTCAATAGAACTGTCACACCACCATAAGCTGAAACTGACCAAGCATTATCAGGATTCTCGGATAATTTTTGCAAATTGCTGGCAGAACCCTCTTTGCTTATTTCATTGCCACTCTCCAAATACATGATATAACTTTTGCAGCCTATTGTTAAATTTCCAATTGCACTGAATCAAGAAGACTAACCAATAAATTCACTATGTAACCAGCTTCATCAATTATCTTCTTCACATAATTCTCATCTTCAACAACAGCATCATCTTTTTTCCAAGTCACCAATTTTTTTTCGTGTCAATAAATCTCTAATGTAAACCTCATGTCGTACTTGGAAACATTGACACCATGCCTAGACACGACAATACAGAAACCCCAAGTCAATATAACCAGCAATGCAAATCCCAAAAGACTCTTCATATGTCTATCAAACTTTGCAAACATTACAAAGAGCTGTCTTCTTCCTCTTCTTTATTCTCCTCACCCCAAGAGGCCACCACACCCACGCCAAACACCCTTCCCTTCCGTCTCCTCGACCACACACCAGCCACCCATCCCTTTGCACCCTATTCAGCCCCCACCACCAAACACACCAGCCACAATCTCCCTCCTCCACCACCATGTATTTTTCCTTCCTTTAGGAGAAAAAGGAATGAGGAGGAAAGGAAAGGAAAGGAAAAACGAAAAGGAAAAAAGAAAAAGGAAAAGGGAAAAAGGAGAAGGAGAAGGAGAGAAATTTGAAAGAACAAATTACATGTCACCATAAAAACTGCTGCATGTCCAAAACTAACCATAGTTTGCTAATTACTTAACCCAAGGACATTTAGAATGATATAGTAAACCAAAAGCATTTACAGGGAGGGACATAGTAAACCTAATCAATATAGTACATAGACATTTTTGTAGTGCATTACATTGAAACAGTGAAGAGAAGAATCTGTGACCCAATAGAATTCCATGCACAACTAAAATTAGCACAAGATAACAAGTAGAGTAGGATAACAATAGCTACACTAGACCATGTACTGCAATAAAATACTAAATCATTGAAACAAGATACAAAAAGAAAATCATGAAAGTCGAGAATATATCCACTTACTCGGTAGTAGAAGTAATCATACAATCTGAGAATGTGGTACTTGTCGGCAGGATCATGCTTGTTGACATACTTAAGAAGCTTTATCTCATCAAGACTTTGATCAAAGAAGTCCTTGTTGTTTTTTATAATTTTCACACAAACATCAATGCCTGTGTGCAGATCATGTGCTTGTATAGCTTTACTAAAAGCAGCTGACCCAAGATACTCAGTAACATGATAACGGCCAGCAATTACAGAATTCAAAACAACATGGAAGTTCTTGTCCTCCTCAAAGCCAGTTCTAACCAACAAAGCAGTTCAAGAAAGTCTGTTAGAATCAAGCTAATCAATGAGGAGCAGAGTTCAAATGATAAGGTCACTTGATTAACAATCAAACATTAATTAAAAAACACATACTATAAGGGAAATTCACCCAAAAAAAATTATATCACTTGAAAATATGACAACATCCAGCTCCGATATTAGAATTTGTTTTGTCACAAAATTCAGCAAGCCAACAATTATTTCACAAAATTAAAAAAAAAAAGTGGGAAGGGCATGCCTAAACATTACAAGCACGCGTCTCACTTCCGCAGCATTTGTGAGGCAGCAAGGTGATAGGGGCAGATGGAAATGGAAACATTAAAAAATGGATGGATAAAAAGTTATCCTGCTCTTTGGTTGACACGAGACATAAATAAAAGCAAGATTTTTAATGTTGGCAACAACAAGGACCCTCCTGGGATTTGGATATCCACTTTTAGGGACAAGTTTTAATCGATCCTAACCAAATATTGATCAAAATAAACTTATTCTATCATCCCATCCATCCAGACCATCAAAAAACACCAAAACATTCTCCCAGTCCATGAATGTCTAACCTAGAGAGCATAACCATAATAATTCCAACATGAAAGGGATAAATTTATAAAAAGAACCACAAGTGTGCACCAAGGACACTAACAAGGGACACGGGCATCTTCATCCACCAAGGATGCTAACAGAGAAGTCAGATATCTGTAACCAAATGACGCCAACAATATAGATATACTTAAAACTAGATTAGCAATTATTTTTTATCTAAATGCATCTAGTAATAGCTACAGAAGTAAACAAAACCTAGGAGTAAATTGCAATATAATAGTGCAAGCAGGATAGATAAGACTCTTTTTTCAGTACTTGATGTGTTTCTTGTTTTTCATTTCCTTTTCTGAACATTTCAATTAATCTGGTAGAAGAGGTTCCCCTCACAGGATAGCACCCACAAGATCACTTTTGAATGATAATCCTTCCAGAACACCATTGGTTGGGGGAAGGAATATATTTTCTGGTTCAGAATAAACACTTCACCCCCTCCAAATCCTTGATGTTGAAAAGAAGACCAGAATTTCCATGAAACGGTGTGCATGTTTTGTTTACTCATGATCACTTCTTTGGTTATTAGAAAGTAACAAAATACCAAAAGAGATCAACTTAAGTGTTAATAAACATTTAAAATGAAAAATGTTTAAGATATCATGAGAATAATGAGTACACAGAAGGAAGAAAACATAATGGAGCAGGAGCGAAAGAACACAAGAAAACATATTTAAGCAAATCATTAGTAGAGAGTGAAAGAGTAGTGAAGGAAATAACACTCTAGTATGTGAAGTAGAGGCATCTTATCAGTATCCAAATAAATAAAAGTGTCAATATATAAAAGCCCAGGTTGTGTAGTGCACCAGTTTGCAACCAGAAATCACTAATTTTTTTATTTATTCATTTGGATAAACTCATCAAACAAAACATACCTGTTTTTCCTATGCACAATCTTAAGGTTGAAAGTTTCAAATTCCTCCTCCTGAGCCTTGATTTGCCTTACTTGTTCTTGAACAGCAGCAACCTCTTCATCCTCGAGGGAAGCCCCGGGATCTTCTTCCCTCACACTGCCAATATTCTCATCTTGTTCCTTCATGGCATGCTCTGGTTCTGCATAACCATAATTTGAGAGAGAAGAGGGACTAGAATTTGCTGATCCGACAGCATTCATATTATTTTCATCCCTGGAACTTTTAACAGTTGAGGAATCACTGCTTTTCCGCTGCCATGTACCATGCATGTCATCAGGCCCCATCAAAGCATTCAAGCGATCATTATTATCTTCACTGACTGCAGCATTGCAGTTGTTTGACCATAAAGATTTACTAGAGACTGACTGCAGCAACTGTTCATCCCTCAGTGGTGGGGGGAATGAGAATCCACCATCTGCATGATTATTTTCCTTGAGCATGCACATTTTTGTCACTCCCAGCCACATATTTAATAGAATCGTATTTATTGAGTTTCTTCTTATCCCTGTTTTGTTTATCAACATTTTTTTTTTCTGAGCCATGGTGAGAAGATCTAGATCCACCAACTCTAATATCATGATCATGAAAGTACTCTAGATCCCCTTCACTGCTGCCTCCAACCAAACTTTCCCGTATTTCACTTCCAAAATCAGCAGCATCGCTGTTGATACCCACACCAATCGATCTAACTGAACCATGTTGATCATCATCCATACAAACATCATCTAAATGTGGCCTTCCACACTCATTCAAGACCCTCCCATCTCCTATCATGATGAGTTCATTTGTTTGCGTGACAAACCCCTGCCAGACAGGTTCTGCTCGCATCAAATTTAGTTCTTCTTCATCCATCAACTGCCCATCATATTGAGCTATTAAATCACTCTCATTAGTTTTCCCATACATTTCTGTCACTGACAACCCTATAGGATCATCTGATGCTGTGACTGGTTCGACATTTTTAGCTTGAAATAAATGCTCACCAGAAAAGTAAGAATCCTCCTCAGCAAAAGATTGATCATCATCTTCATCTTTGGTTGGAACTCTATCCTGTGGGTCTGGACCACTCCCATGCCCAGTACCCTTTTCATTGTCACTTGGGTAATCAATTTCATGAGCCAGAAACCAGGCCTCATCCTCGATAGGTTGTCTCATGTATCCAACATCATCATCATCATCATATTCATCAGAATCCCAATATTCATTTGGATAATCAATGGATTCACTTAATCCATCACCAACAGTGGCAAAACCAGAAACTAGATCAGATGTATCCTCAGCAATCCCCTGACTTACAGATAGCCAGCTGCCTCCTGCAATCCTTTTTCCACCTGGATCATCAATTACCAAGAAAACTTTTTTAGGGAAAATCACCACAAAGAAAAGGAAAGAGAGTGTACATAATTTATTTCACTGTTAACATTAGCTCGTATAATAAAACACAACCATTATACTATATGTTTTCTGTTTTACACCAACATGCCATTGGAAACCAGAAAGAAAAAAGATTGGTGTTCCGAAACCCAAAAATTACAAGATGAGCTTCAGTCCTCAAAATGAGAGCTCCCAGATCATTAAAGGACTGAAAGTGTAGATACAAATATGAATATGCTTGGAGAATAGTGTTCGTGCTATAACCTCTACTTCTTTTTAGCAAATCTAGTGTCTCAAGTCAAAAGAGGCAAGATGGATCTCTATATACAGGTGGCAATAAAAACTTAACACATTAACATGCCCTTGTCCCTTTTTTATGGAAAAACTATAAATGACTAAGGCACCCCACATTCTCACAACTGAGTCACAACTATGCCTATTCATGAATATGAGAGAGAAAAGTCTCATAAAGTTTCAGTCAACATAAGATATAAGCACTTAACTTCTTTGGTTTTATTTGTCTTAAAGAGAAGACACTAGTTTCATGATATCAAGATAAGTATAAAAAGCAACCACATGGTATCTTATCAATAAATTTCCACTACCTAAACTAGCTAGCCATCTTTAAGGTTAAAATAATACCCTGATAAGTTGAAAATAGTGGAATTCTCTATGCAAAAGTGAGTTTCAATGCTATGTAAGATAAACAATTTCTTTCTCTTTTCTTTATTCTTTTTTTTATCAGTAAACATTTACTACCAAAAACTCTAAAACCATTGAAAAAAAATCAGTATGAGAGGTCATATAATTACACTCATAATATGGGCTAACCTGAAGAATTGATTTCTTGTCCGACAGGAACGTCGAGATAGGAACCTATAAGGTAGCTATTATCAGCGCTGATGACCTTTGAACTTGGCCCATCACGCTCAAACTTTTCCTGCCAATTGATCAATGGCTTGTCCTCCGACTTGAGTTTAACTGGTGGAAGCCTAGGATATTCTTCCTTTGGAATATCAGATGCAAGAGAAAACCCTGAGCCACTTAAATTCTTCTGCGTTGTGCTCCCTTGAGACTTTCCAAGGAACAAAGTTCTTCCAACCTCATCCACCTGTTCTTTGATAGCTGCTCTAACATCACTTATATCTGCTTTCTTCTTTCCATCTCTTTTTTCTGAATTTGAAGTGATACCATAGCTGGTCAATACATCCCCTTTGGGGAACGGAAAAACAGTCTTGACAGAATAATCTTTCCACAGGTCCGAGGAAGAACTTGTGAGCACCTCATTTTTTGACCATGAGTTATCAGCAGAGAATGCAACAGTAGTTATAAGTTCCCGATCAAGTACCTTCAATTCATTAGCTTGAGTTTTGTTATACTTGGATTCCACATTGGCATTCATAGTACTGTTGTTTCCAAGCCATGAACTTTTATTTTCACCAGTAAAGATAATCTCCTCTCCTGAATTGGCATTTGCTCTAGCAGAGAAGTTACTCGTACTAGTACCAACATCATTCTTGTAAGGATTTGAAGGACCATTGCTTGGATTAAAGTTCCACGAATACAAATCAAGCAAAGTATCATCTGAATCAATTGGTTCATTATTTTTACTACCCCGTTCCCCAACAGAAGCAGAATTTCTCCACTTGCTTTCAGGCCCATTTCTATCCACCCCACACTCTATTTCTTTCACAATAAGTTCCTTAGAAATTTCCCCACTATTTTGAGAGCCTGAACCTGGAGCGTGACTCGCCAATTTGCCCCCATTCTCTTCTTCCACCACTTTCCCCAAATCATTATCGTCAAGGGTAAGTTTTTGAAGCAATCCATTCAAATCAGGGCGGTTACTAAGCTCACTGAGCAATGCTGTCTCCGCTCTCATGAAGCGATTTCTCCTCAGAAAGTCAAGAATCACATCAACAGAGCTTGACTCCGCCATAATCAACTTCAACAAATCAATTATCAGGTACTAGAAAGACAGATTCAGTAAACCTGGGACAAAACAAGCAAACCAAATAAACCAAAGAAAATTAAACCCAAAAACCAAACCTACACTTAACTTCATCAAAGAAACAAACATTAACAGATTTTAACACTCATTCACTTACCAAACAACAAATCATCCTATATCGCTCAAAACCGAAAAATAAACCAAACTCGCAACCTCATTCAGTTCAAAATTCTTCCTTTTCCATCACTGTTCCTTTAAAAAGCCCCAAACTTTAAAATCCAAAACCTTGCTCATATTCCAAAATCAACCCATCAAACCAAAACAAAAACCCTAACTATCCTCCCAAACAACAAATCAAGACATTAAGAGATCCAAAGCTCTTTAACCCACGATATTAAAAACCCAAAACATCACATTTGACAAACAAACTTCAAGATCAAAAAATGAAACCTTTAATCCACAAGATTCATAAAACAAAAACAAACCACTTAATTTTTTTCCACTTACAGATCGAAGATGGCTCAAAAGAAAAGACAGAAGCGTTTCTTTAGTGTAGATTCCATAGCCAATCTCGCATTAACATCAAACAAAGTACTTACGGTTTTTGATTTGGGGTTTTTTTTGTTTTTTGTCTAATTGTTTTAGGGGGTCTCTTTTTTGTGGGTTTTTCTGTAATATTATCGGCCTGCAATTTTTCTTTCCGGCCTGCAGGTAAAGCTTTGTTTTTTTTTGTAAGAAAAAAAAAAACTTGAGTTATGATACTGTGCTTTTCAAGTGGGCTTATGGTTGCCTCGAGATTCTAGCGGGATGTGTTTTATGATTAATCCAGCGGTGGGAAATGTTTTATCAAGTAGGGGGGTGCTCTGATCCAATGGCAGATGATGTGAAAGAGGGTAGAAATTTTTAAAATTGCCTCCTTGTATGTTTAATGCATGGTAGTTCTTTTTTGTGGGATTCGTGAATCATGCAATAGTGTTTTTGAGATCGTCGCAGTTTTTAAAATGTTTTTTTATTTAAAGATATATTAAAATAATATATATTATATTTACACATCAAAATAATTTAAAATATTAAGAAAATAATTTAAAAAAAAAACATATTCCAATCACACAAATTAAATTAAATTACATGGATTGGCTATGGAGAGTAAATAAGTAATTCAAATAAAATAATTCACATTACTTTAACTTATATTTTTAATTTTATGGCTTCGACTTTATACATTACAAAAATATAAATATTATCAAAGAGTTTAAAGGTTTAATATAAACCTTTTCCATATTGAAAAGATTATATAAAAAACTAAAGAATCACTCAGCTGTGCTCCTTTTTTTCAATTCAGCTCTATTTTTTGGGTTCTCCTTTTTTTCATTTCAATTTCAATTTGGTACTTTTATTTCTTGGTTTATAATGTTTTAATAGTTATTTAGATTGTTATTATCACTCAAGTCAATTGAATCATATGTTAGGAGTGACTCCAATATAATTTAAATTTAAATTTGGGTTAAGCAAAAAAAAAAAAAAACTAAAGTTTTTTGTAACAACCCCAAATTCTAGTTTCCTCCTAATTGTTTATTTGTTAATCTTTACCCCTATAAAAGGGTAGATGAAGCATGAATTTTTTTTTTCTCTCTAGCCGAAATTTCTAACGAAATTTCGGCAGAGTCTCCCCTATATCGGGAGATCCCAAGTTATCAATAACACAACCTGCACACAATTTGGATCATAGCTCCTCCATAATCACATTCATGTTTAATACAATTAATTGCATAATTCATTCCAGAATATGCTCAGGACCATATTCATTCTCAAACTTCATCTTACATCACACACATAAGATACAAATTAAAAAAAAACGGTCCGTACATGAAGATTTCACATATATACATAGATATATTGTTCCATGCACATAGTTCCTTGGATCAATGGAACTAATCGCCCTTTTTCATTTTACACTATCTCCACGAGCAATATTTAATATAAAAGTGACACATACATAAAGCATAGTTTCATGGTTGCCTGATTTTCAACATCATATTTAAAATATATAACATAAGCCTGGTTTGTATTCCTATTCTACGAATTAGCCATTATAGCATTTACACCAAAAGGATCTAATAAAGTTAAGCATTCATTACATTACTTCATACTAAATACATTGTGATCAACATTTTATCTACACGATTCTATGCAAAAGTAAGCTCCCATGTAACGGCTCCTTACACGTCTCGTGGATGTGGTGTTCCTGCAGCAGTATAAACACTTAAAAGAAAGTAATTGCCTAAAACTAATAACATTTCTAATGATCGTTCCATCTAATACTTGAAACTTAATATGTTTGTAAATTTACCATTCTTTCCTAACAACCATTGCTTAGACTCGGCCATCCATTCGGATGCCATTACCCAAAGTTAATCAATATCTTATCCCGGTCATCCCTTTGGATGCCATTAGCCGAAGCTAATCAATCTTTTATCCCGGGCATCCCTTCGGATGCCATTAGCCGAAGCTAATCAACCTTTTATCCCGGCCATCCCTTCGGATGCCATTAGCCGAAGCTAATCAATCTTTTATCCCGGCCATCCCTTTGGATGCCATTAGCCGAAGCTAATCAACCTTTTATCCCGGCCATCCCTTCGGATGCCATTAGCCGAAGCTAATCAACCTTTTATTCCGGCCATCCCTTCGGATGCCATTAGCCGAAGCTAATCAATCTTTTATCGACTTTCAATAATTTTCTCCCATTTATTATTAACTCCAGCACAATATAGCAATATCCATACCACAGTTATATCTTATGCAACGAAAGAAAAAGAATGTAAGGGTCACCTACCTGTTCCACTAGAGGGTTGTGCTTGTCTTGCTGATGATCCAGCCCTAACCGCACCACCTGCGACATCAAGGTCATAAATCAGTACACTTGCATTTCGGCCTACATCCGTTACTGCACTCATTTCAAGAGTTCATATGTTCATATGCAGCTTCGGCAGCGAGTCGCAATTTGCCGTAAAATACACAATTCGGCACGCAACTCTTCAATCGAATTCCAATCCAAACACACATGCAAATTCTCAGAAAAATACCCATGAATTTCAGCATAGATTTTCAGTTCAACACACAAAATCATCCATTATAATTCACAAGCTGAAATCATACATTTCTACTCAAAATTTTCAACAAGTTTCGGCATAAACCCATGTAAAATTTTCAACCAAATATACATAAATTTCATCATAAAACAGCATGCATTGCTGGTGCAAAACCATCATAATTCACAAGTTAAAATCGTACATTTTCTACCCGAAATCTTCAACAAATTTCAGCCTAAACCCATATAAAATTTTCAGCCAAATATATACATCAATTTCATCATAAAAACAGCATGCATGGTTGGTTCAAAACACCCAAATCTTCCATCATAATTCACAAGCTAAAATCTTTAAATTTCGGTACACAAATCTCTCAAAATTTTCAGCCGAATTATACATGGAATTTCAACAAAATTACCCATCAATTTTCATCATAAACTTACAATTTTCCAACACAATCCATACATGAATTTCCACAAAATTATTCATAATTTTTTTTCAACAAAACACACATATAGCCGGCAGCCCCCTTTAAACCAAATCAGCCCTCCCTTCACCTTTTTTTTTTGTTAATTTCGTTTTTCACATATTTTACTTGTTCTCTTGGTTCATTTGTTTCCTCTCTTAAGAAGAAAAAGAAAAAGTGTTTCATGTTTCTTACCTTTCGTACCACACAATTTTATTTTATTTTTTTTTTCTGAAAGTTTTGAACTCTTCTTTCATATTCCAGTACCGACATATCACCCTGTCTTAATGCCAAGAACTCTTGTTCCTTCACCTTGCGATGATATCGAGAGTAAAACTGTTTTTCAAATTCCGTCTTGAAATCATTCCAAGTTAGTATCTCTGTTGCACGTCTCAACTGGACTGTTTCCCACCATGTCATGGCTCTGTCTGATAGTAACTGAGTTGCACAATCGACCCTTAAACCCTCCGGTATACGTATTTGAATCATGGTCTTTTCCACTTTCCTAATCCATCTCCCAGCGATTTCTGCATCCTGTTCCCCCATATACGGTTCACAACCCATTTCTCTCATACTCTTGACCAGTCGCACCAGCGGCACTACGTTATCCATGGTTACGTTAGTCGCAGGGGCAACTAGTGGTATTTGTGTGGTGGGAGTTGTTTGGGTTGCCGAACCTGCCATACCCTCCATTACTGCTTTAACTATTTGTACAAGGAATCCGGGATCTACATATTGTGGGGCCACACCTGTTGGAATAGTTGATGGTTGCGCTTCAGATCTTTCTTGTTGCCCTGTTGCAACTGGAGGTACTCCCTCCGTCTGATTCGGCCTTGCACCCTCCCCCTGCTGCCCCAGTTTCCCCTTGTAATAGTTCAGGTAGCATCATCGGAGCATGTGATGCCGTATCATCCAGGGGGTCCTCGTCCTGCCAACCCTGGGTACCTTGATTCCTGCCCCTCCTTTCAAAAGAAGGCGGTTCAGTTCGTGTCCCTTGGCGAGTGCGTACCATCCTGAAATTTATCACAACAATACTATTAACTTTGATCCACTGAATCAAATCCAGGGGCTCTGATACCTGGTCCAGATGTGAAGAGAAAAAATGATGTTCGGCTGTGAAGAGGAGTGAAGGTTGCTCGGCTGTGTAGAGGAAAATGAAGATTGCTCGGTTGTGAAGAGAAAATGGGAGATTCGGCTGTGAGAGAAAATGAAAGAGCTTGGCTGTCAAGAGAAATGAAAGTGACGGAAAAGAAAAGAGCAAAAATCCCTCCCCTTGTATTTTATATTCATAAAATGGGGGTTGTTTGGGGTTTGGGTCAATTGTGTTCTAAATCTTGTTTCATTCAAATCTAAAACCGGTTTTGCTCTTCCTCTTTTTTTTTTTTTTTTTTTTTCCTTGGGTGTTTACATTCTTCCCCTCTAAAATATGAATTTCGCCCTCGAAATTTAAGGAGTTTTACATTCCATACCTGGTATTTTGAACAATTCTGGGTACTTTTTCTTCATCTCATCCTCCCTTTCCCAAGTTTCCTCTTCTATTTGAGCATTCCGCCATAAGATTCTGACGATAGGGATCTTTTTGTTTCGCAACTCCTTTTCACCCTTATCTAGTATCCTTGCGGGCCTCATTTCCAGTGTTAAGTCCTCATTAATTTCAACTGGGATCTGGGGTAGAATTCTGGCTGGATCCACATTAGCCTTCCTTAATAAGGAGATATGGAATACATCATGGACCTTAGCTAACTGTGGGGGCAAGTCCACTTTGTATGCTACTGGTCCCACCCGCTGTAGGATTTTGAAGGGTCCGATGAACCGAGGGGTTAATTTTCCTCTCAATCCAAACCGCAATATGTTTTTCCATGGAGCTACCTTTAAGTACACTTGATCCCCCGTACTGAACTCAAGGGGTCTCCTCCTCACATCAGCATATTTCTTCTGTCTATCCTGTGCGGCTTTGATGCGATCCCGGATAATCCTTACTTTTTCCGTGGTTACTTGGACCAACTCTGCTCCATATAACTTTCGATCTCCAATTTCTTCCCAACACAAAGGTGTTCTACACCTTCTACCGTACAAAGCTTCATACGGGGCCATCCCTATTGTGGCTTGGTAACTATTGTTATATGTGAATTCTATCAATGCCAGGTGTTCCTCCCAATTTCCCCCAAATTTTAGCACACAGGCCCGTAATAGGTCTTCTAAGACTTGGATGACCCTTTCAGATTGGCCATCCGTTTGAGGGTGAAACGCAGTGCTCATATCCAATCTGGTCCCCAAGGCTTGTTGTATACTGGGCCAAAGTCGAGAGGTGAATCTAGGATCTCGATCCGACACAATGGACACCGGAATCCCATGGAGTCGTACCACCTCATTTATGTAAATCTTGGCAAGCTTGTCAACTGAGTCGGTCATCTTTATAGGCAAGAATAATGCGGATTTCGTCAACCGATCTACGATGACCCATATTGCGTCATTTCCTTTTCTCCCTTTAGGAAATCCCGACACAAAATCCATCGTTATCATCTCCCATTTCCACTCTGGAATTTGTAATGGTTGTAATGGTCCCGCAGGCCTTTGGTGTTCAACCTTGACTTGTTGACATATCCCACACTTTGACACATACTCAGCTATTTCTCTTTTCATGCCCGGCCACCAATAGAGGAGTTTCAGATCTCGATACATCTTAGTGCTGCCAGGATGTATAGAGAACCTGGATTCATGTGCTTCTTGTAGAACCATCCGTTTAATTGTTTCGTCATCAGGTACATATAACCTTTTCCCCATCATCAAGGATCCATCATCCGCTATCCTGAATTTCATTTCTACACCGGCCTCCAAATCCCTCCTAATCTTGGATCCAACCTCGTCCTGGAACTGAGCTTGTAGTATCTGTTCCCGATACGTCGGCCGTACCAACAGTTGGGCTATTAACCCACCTCCAGTATTGACATCTAGATTTGCACCCATCTCTTTCAATTCTGCCAATTGCCGCTTTTTTTCCCACTGTTAACCTTTCCAAGTTGGCTTTATTTTTACGGCTAAGAGCATCCGCCACCACGTTTGCTTTCCCCGGGTGATATTCTATGGTGCAATCATAGTCTTTAATGAGTTCTATCCACCTTCGTTGTCGCATGTTCAACTCTTTTTGTGACATCAAGTACTTTAGACTCTTATGATCAGTAAAAATTTGGGTCCGAGACCCATACAAGTAGTGTCTCCATATTTTCAAAGCAAACACTACCGCAGCCAACTCCAGATCATCCACCGGGTAGTTCACCTTATGAGTCTTTAACTGTCTTGATGCATAGGCGATCACCTTCCCATGTTGCATCAAGACACATCCCAATCCCTTCCCTGAAGCATCACTATAAACTACAAAACCTTCGGTCCCAGAGGGAAGAGTCAATACTGGAGCAGTGGTGAGCTTCTTCTTCAACTCTTGGAAGCTTCTTTCACAATCTTCTGACCATACCCATTTTTTATTCTTTCTAGTTAACTGGGTCAGAGGAGTTGCAACTAGAGAAAAGCCCTCAATAAACCTCCGATAGTATCCAGCAAGTCCCAAGAAGCTACGTATTTCAGTGACCGAAGTCGGTCTTTCCCATTTTAAGACTGCTTCAACTTTTTGAGGGTCCACATAAACACCTTCTGCTGAAACAACATGTCCTAGAAATGTCACTCTCTCCAGCCAAAACTCATATTTACTCAATTTCACATATAACTGATGATCTCTCAGAGTTTGTAAGGTTTGCCTCAAGTGCTCTTCGTGTTCCTCAATAGAATTTGAGTATACCAGTATATCATCAATGAACACCACCACAAACTTATCTAAATATGGTTGAAAGATTCGATTCATCAAGTCCATGAAGACAGCCGGGGCGTTCGTTAATCCGAACGGTAGTACTAAAAATTCATAGTGTCCATAACGAGTTCTAAATGCAGTCTTTGCTACGTCCTCCCCTTTTATCTTCATTTGATAATACCCTGATCTCATATCTATCTTTGAGAATGCCCTCGCTCCCTTTAGTTGATCGAACAAATCATCTATCCGAGGTAGTGGATACTTATTCTTCACCGTTATTTTGTTCAATTGTCGATAGTCAATACAAAGTCTATGGCTCCCATCCTTCTTTCTTACAAATAGGACCGGCGCTCCCCAAGGAGAATTCATCGGGCATGATAAACCCTTTATCTAACAACTCTTGCAGCTTGAGTCTTTAACTCTTTCGGGCTCATTGGAGCCATCCCGGTAGGGTTGTTGGGCTATGGGTGGGACTCCAGGGAAAATGTCTATGGACACCTCTACCTCCCGTTCTGGGGGTAGTCCGGGTAATTCTTCTGAAAGGAGGTTCCATGATCTTTCGTTGTTCGCCCCACATTATGTGCCGACAGAGAAACATATGATTGAGAAGTTGAGAGATGGCTTGCGACAAGAATTGAGGCAAGGGTTAATTGTCATACGGTTTAAATCTGCGAGAGAATTGATTGAGGCAGCTCAAGCGTTAGAGGCTTGCATTGGAGAGAGTCAAGGGGAACAACAGGTTATTGGCAAAAAGAGAGATGGAGATTATTTCAGCGGCAGACCACCGCTCCAGAAGAAAGGAAAAAGTGGAATGTTTGAACAGTACAAGAAGAAGGGGAATCTAATATTTCCGACCCATCAGCAGTCCAGTGGGAGAGTGATGATTGGACAGACGCACTCTAGGGAAAACTCTTCAATGGGGACCGGTGACCGCAAGGGTGTTGATTACCCTTTTTGTGTGAAGTGTGGACAAAAACACCCTGGTGACTGCTCAGTATCACCCGGACGATGTTTTGTGTGTAAAGGGGAGGGGCATAGGTGGAGGAATTGCCAGTTTATGACCCAAGGGTGCCATTACTGTGGTGCAAAAGGGCATTACAAGAGGGATTGCCCTAAAAGGAATCCCGGACCGGTAAGAGGTTAGGGCTGCTTCAGATGTGGTGGCAGGTACACTATTATTAAATGATATGAATGTACATGTGTTGTTTGATCCGGGTGCCACTCATTCATTCATAAGTAAGAAAATTGTAACTAATCTGAAAAAGGGGGTAGAGATTGTAGAGAAGAGATTCTTAATTGGGACTCCAATGGGAAACATGGTTGAAACAGATATCGTGTATGCGAATGTGAGGGTTAGTCTATCAGGATGTGAGACGAAGTTCGGCGTGAAGAGAAGAAAGGTCCAGATGTGAAGAGAAAAAATGATGTTCGGCTGTGAAGAGGAGTGAAGGTTGCTCGGCTGTGTAGAGGAAAATGAAGATTGCTCGGTTGTGAAGAGAAAATGGGAGATTCGGCTGTGAGAGAAAATGAAAGAGCTTGGCTGTCAAGAGAAATGAAAGTGACGGAAAAGAAAAGAGCAAAAATCCCTCCCCCTTGTATTTTATATTCATAAAATGGGGGTTGTTTGGGGTTTGGGTCAATTGTGTTCTAAATCTTGTTTCATTCAAATCTAAAACCGGTTTTGCTCTTCCTCTTTTTTTTTTTTTTTTCCTTGGGTGTTTACATTTTTTATGTCAATTGTATTTTTTTTTCTAAATTTCATCAGTATTTTTTTTTTTTACAGGTTGGTAAGATTGTTTTTGGACAGATTAAGCTCATTTGGTTATGTCAGATAACTTCTACATTATCTGATTTTAAACTCGTACAAGAAAACAAGTTGGGTCTTAAATAAAAAGTAAAAACAACCTCAAACTTTTTATTCCATAAAGAAATTATTGTGAGATTATGGGAGAGAAAAATAATTATGCACACACTCATAGAACATTGTTCACTTCAACATTGAATTTGTACTCTTACCCTGGATCGAGAAAAAATGATGCCTTAAGTTTGGGGTAATTTAGTCTTTTTCAATAGTTCATTAGTCATTAAATAATAGTTAATGAGTACATGCATCATTTCAAACTTTGTATAATAATAAAATGATTGATTTCCATCTAGGTAAAAAAAATGTTGACAAGAGTGTTTTTGTATTTTAAAAACAATAGTAAAAAATAGATTTTTAGATCCTTTTGTGTAATTATTTTTCTTCTTGGCTTTATCCTTTAGCATTTAATTTTGTTAGGATTAAACTTCATGATTTTTTATTTATGGTGTTTCTCGTCTAGTAACTCTAGTTATAGATTTGAAAAATTAACGCATACTAACATTTTTTTTTCTCATTTTAGTTATTGGTTTCATCATTTGTTTTAGGTTTTTTGTAGTTTTTCTAAATTATTTTTTTTATCGAGTTATCTCGACCCATGATCTAGGCCATTAATAATACAGGTTAACTGGAATTGGCTAGCTCTTTATTACCCATGTTACATGTCTATCACACTAATTCGAGTTGGCTTTAACTGTTTTTTATACAATTTTGTACTTTTAAAGTTTTTTCCAATTATAAAGATATGTTTTATAAAAAAAAATGTTGTTTTTTATAATTTAATTAAAATAAAATCAACTTATTAAATTAGATCGGACCGTTAAACCAAGTTGTCTATTTTTCTCATTTCTTCTAAACATGTTTGCATCTCCTAGATTATCATTATTTTTCTTATTATTTTATTATGGTTTTGGTTTTTATTTTAATTGATGAAATTTTTTAAAATATTTTTTTAAAATTTATGTTCTAGTTAATATCTATTCTTAATTATTTATTTTTATTTTTCTTATTTAATGTTTTTAATGGAGTTATTTTAAAATTAATTTGTATTCATTTAATTTTTGAAGATGTTATTATGATTCATATTTTATATATATATATATATATATATATTAGTATACATGTGAACTTTATTTTTAAATATAAAAATATTTATTTTTAGAAAATATTTCTAACATTTGAATATTTAGTTTTAGTTCCATCCCTTTAAATTTGATTTTATTTAGTTTTTATATTAAATATGATACCCCATTCTTTTGATAACTTTTTTTTTACCTTTTTTCTTGATTTGATATTTTTTATTTTTTCCCCTCATCAATGTACTTCATTTATTTTTCTATCCAATATTAGTCCTCTTTCTTTTAATGTATTTGGTAGTTTGTTTGTCCACCCTAACCTACCTTGTTTGTTGTCATCACAAAGTTGGAAGCGGTAGCAATTCAGGAAATGAAAATGCTCGAACCTTGTCAAGAACCAACAAAGTGCTGGGAATACTTGTGAACTTTTCTCAACAAAGTTCATTTTTTTAATCTTTTAATTTATTTTTTTCTCTAGAATTTTAAAATTAAAAGTTTAAATTTCGAACACAGGATTGCAACTTTAGAACTCATCATCAATTAAAAATGGAAGAAGAGAAATGCAAACCCACATGACCCTTTTTGCTTTTCTCATAAGGGAGACAAACAGTGGCAAATGGAATACTTTCTCGATAGAATGGTGGCATTTCTCTTACAACTTGTCAACATCATAACCAAAAACTGAAAAGTTCAATCCATAAACATATATGGTGTTTGCTTAATTTGCTTTTATAAGGTTAATGAAGACATGCAGTTGAATTGTGGCCTGGAGTGCCAGAAACAACGTGCATGTTCTTGATAAACTTACACCAAGGTCAACTTATTGTTCTGTGATATTGAAGAGGGTAATGGATCCAGCGAATTTATTATTTTCCAGAAGGTCGCAGTCCTCAAGTTAGTTCTCAGTTGACCAAGCATATTGTGATTGGTGTGTGTATGGAAACTCACAGTGATGTTAAATTTGAGAAGGTGGCAAGAAAATCAGGAACGGGTCCTTTCTATGCTGTTATCCTGTAAGTTGCTGCATTTCAAGAAAGACACGATCGATCGAGAAGAAAAGATAATTAGCATATTTATTCTCAGTATGCTAAGTAGTTTCTATTTGCATGTCATGGAACTCACATTGTTTAAAGTGCATCCATAGAATTAAAATCTATGGAAGATGAAGAAAAGAAAAGAAAATGAGGTAATTAATTAAAATGTATATATAAAGTTAAATATTTCAATAAAGAATTGTAAGAAACATTCATGGAAGATGAAAGGGTTCGGAAATTAAGCCCACAGGGAAATCACACGAGGCGTGGTATCAGAGCTACGTACAGTCGATCCAATCCCAGGAAAATGGTGATGGAAGACAAGGATCCCCACTCCATCCCTGTAAAACGTCAAAAATCTTTTGCAGCACAGCTTACCATTGCACTAAAAAAAAACCTGGAGAAGGTTTAGAACGTTAAAGATGCTTGGAGAATAACATAAACCTTAGAAAACATGTAAACCTAAGTCCTTACGTGCGTTCAGATATGCAAAACTAACCATCTTTCTTGCCAGTTCTATCTGTTAGTGTAATGCTCAGAGAATAAAGATCCATGGCTTCCATCTGCTAAGTGTAATGCTCAGAGTACGTATAAGAATCTCTTTGGGTTTACAGTTTTGAATTTTCTGCGCACAATTTTATTTCTCAGCAAGTTGTCTATATATAGACTTTACATGGTTTTTATCTAAGGAAGTTTGTACAGTTAGGTAATTAAATTCTATCTCAATTGCAGATTTCCTTCACTAAAATACACGAATTTGATTTACTCGGCTTGATTTGTTTCTGTGCCTGACAGCCAGAAAATGTTGAATGTTGCTTCTACGTAGGATCACCTTCCTTAACAGTAATTGCATTTATTGTCTTCAGCACTAGTAATGTCAATTGCAGACACAAGATTTCTGACATTAGTCAGTCACAGATACTTAACAAGACAAAAGTATCACAGCAAGGGCAACTCCAATGGTAGTGACATTTACAGAGATAAAAATAAAAAAAATTAATTGTTTAGCATGTTTGTTTAGTTTTTTGCATTGCAACGAGAGTGTCATTTGCAGAGTAAAAAATGACATTATCTGCATATATAATCCTATATTTTCACCAATTTACTATATAAAAGAAAACTCTTCTGTTTACCAATTCAGTCATTTGATCACATATATTTTCAATTCCAATATTTAATTAAATATAATTTGTTTAAATTATAGAAAAATAAACTGCTTAATATAGTGAAATAAAAGTTCATAGCAGCGATTCATGTGAAAAAGAGTATTTAATTGATTGATTGAGATAATTTTTTAGGTTTGAAAAATTATAATCATATGACTAAAATTAAAAATATAAAAATTTAATTATCAAATAGTTATAAAACACAACAAAAAAAGATAAAATAATATTTTTTTGATAAAAAAAAACAAAAACAAAACAACCAACGAGTTGAGAACTAAGTTTTGACAGTGTTAGGTTTAGGTTGACTGATTGACCAGGTCATCTTGAATTTTTAATTGAGTTAGTTTTTTGGTATAAACCATGAGGTGGTCTTGGGCCGGCCCCAGCTAGGAGAGGCATCTTTAAACCATATCAACAACCTAGACTAATCATTCCTTGCACCTGGTCGACCTATAAAGAGTAAAGTGCTGATCAAAATAGTGACTCCATACAAGAGAGAAGGTCGAACCTCAAATCTCTCTTAAGAAATAAGAATGTCGAACCACTCACATCAACCACATTTGGTTTAATCGAGTTAGTTGAGTAGTATCACATCGTGATTGATGACCCAAGTGTTCATAGCCCTTATCTTCATGAGGATCCATGTATTTTATTTTATTTTATTTACAAAAAAAAACTATAAAGCAGATTGGATAACTTTAGTGTATGAAATTAAGTTTTTGCGAAACTTCATTTTGGTTTTTGAATTTTTTCTAATCCTAAAAATTTATTTTTATGGCATTTTAGTTCAAAGTCTTTGGTCCTCTAATTTTATACACACAATTTAGTCTACTATTTATACTGATATCAATAATTATATCTACTATTTA
Source organism: Salix viminalis (assembly GCA_029228465.1). Taxonomy (NCBI): domain Eukaryota; kingdom Viridiplantae; phylum Streptophyta; class Magnoliopsida; order Malpighiales; family Salicaceae; genus Salix; species Salix viminalis. The sequence goes on from CM055437.1 coordinate 8,518,251, forward strand.
CTTTCATTATCAATGGAATTTCAAAAAATAAATTATTTTTGAAAAAAATCATCGGTAGATAACTTACCGACAGCAGATAAACATGTTTTATTTTTTTCTTGTAATGAACACCTAATTTCATTCCTTAAATACGTTTTGTCTTATTACAATTTTTCAATACATTTTCCATCTACACATGACTACTCACAGAATCTTAAGTGGTTGGATGTTAAATGTTTTTTCAACTAGCTTTAAATTAAGCCAAGAATAAGTTTCTCACTCGTGTATATTTTAATGGTGCACTTCGACCACGACAACACATAAGTTAAAGGGGTCAAGCATTAATTAACCGGATGTTCACTAGCAGATTAACAAGTGGAGATGAACATCAGCTGATGCTGGACGGGGACAGTGGGACGTGTTGGAGATTTTTAGTCAATTTTTTTAGTGATTAGAGGTTGTTAATCTTTCAATCCAACATGAGATCATTGTTTGTGATATGAGTGAAGTGATGTGCCTGTTTATTACACGTGTCTCTATTTTCCTTCCTTTTCTAGATGCTTGCGTAAATCCAAATATATTGACAAATTTAATATAAAAAAATTAAAAAAAAGATGATGAATTGATGATGGATACATCCACACACACACACATATATATATATATATATATATATATATATATATATATATATATATATATATATATATATAAGTATTGAAGAAGAGGGTTGCTATTGGTGATGATGATGTTGCAAAGCCAACTTAAGGTGAATGGGATCTTGGATAAAAATTATTTAGATTATATAAATTATATTTTTACCTAACATTTGGAGTTTTTTTTTTGTTAAATAGAGTTAATTTTAATTGACAATATTTTTTTTTAAATTTGAATAAGTTTTTAATTAAGTCTATGATGTAGATCATTGTCTAAGTGGATCTTAGTTTAGGCCGATTGTATGATGACGGAGATGGTAATGATTTTTATTATAACATTTCAATTCCATCCTTTATTTTTTTTTATAAACCAAGAGGAAAGATGCCTTTACAGGGCTCCAAGAGGCAAAAGAGGTCACTTGAAGACAAAAAGATATAATTAATATTAATTAGTTATGTTAAGCCTGGCTTGGTGTTCTTAGTGAAGAAGGCTTACTTAGCGTTAATTCACTAAAGGAGATGGTTAATTACGATCAGCTTAATTTGCTAATCCTTATAGGCTACATAAAAGTGGATTAATTAATTTTCTTCAAAATGCTATTTCTAGTCCTAAATATGCTATAAATTTTAATTAATTTTTTGTTAATTAGTTGATTTTGATCGATAAAACCTTTCATGCATCAGAAAAATAGCAGTGTCCCGCCATTGAATTATCCAGTTCCTTGATCAGGAACTTTAAACATCATCGTTGTTCAATAAATTAAGTCATTGATTATATATTATCCAATACTGCATGTGTTTCTGATTGAAAGTGTGGTTAAAGTTGTTTTTGAAAGTTTTTTTCATTCAGAAATGTATCAAAATTTTGATATCAACACATCAAAATAATTTAAAAACATCAATTTTTTTTAATTTAAAGTAAAAAAAAATAAAAATTTCAATTTCTTTCAAAAATGTTTTTCAAACACATTCTCAAACACCCCCATAAAACAAGCACCACCATGTCAAAAACAGATTTAAGATATACATATATGAAGAATAACATCATGGGCTAAGTCTTTTTTAATTTGCTTGAATATTTCAGTTCAAGATCATCATGTTGCTGTTCCAATTAGTTACTTAAGATTGTAAATTATCTTAATTCGATGGCATTATTGGATCTTGCAAGTTATGCCCCAATTATTGCGATCCCTCGCATATGTTTTAACATTCTTTAAAAAAAAAAAATAGAAATGACATATTTTAAAACATCAATCAAGTTATGATTTTTTTGTATATAAAAATAATAATAAAACAATATATATATATATATAAAGAGACAAAACGGCCTTCCCAAAAAAAAAAATGTATATATAAATTATATCTTGGGGTCTCACCTAATAGCTTAAAATTTTAGGTGAAATAGTTCCTTAACTTGGTATCAGAACATTGTTGATCCAGTTTGAATCTCACTACCCTCATTCTATTTGATAAAAATCAAGCAAAAGATAGTGTGAACCCGTGTAAGTTTCAAACGCAAAAGACTCTCGCTTACTTAGGGGTGTATTAAAAAATAATATAAATTATATATTGAGGTCTCACCTAATAATTTAAATTTTTAGATGAGATAGTTCATTAACTATACATGTCAGGAAGGAAGAGGTTCAATATCCCATAAGACACAAAACCGAGTTGAAGCATCAAGAATTCATCAAACATCAATGAAAGTTACAAATGAATTGAAAATGAATAGATGTATTCTCGATCTTCATATTATCCTGAGAAACCGAAAGGCTTATAATTAAGTTTCCATCTATATCTTATTCCCATATCCAATCAAGTTGTTGATGGAGGCATATATATAGAGCACTGCTGCTTCGTATGAAAAACATGAGGAATCTTACATGCTGTGATAACACAACTATATCCACGATTATTACAAAACATTGGAAAAAACATCTGCTATGTTTTAAATTTCTACTAATTGTTCTGGATTTCAATATATACTAGATCATTTTGGTAATAATTAAAGTCTCAAGCTAGATATCGATCGTAGCTGTTAGAGGTTGCAGATCAAACAATATTAAAATCCCAGCATACATGAAGATCTTCATCTATATATTCTTCTCATTAATTACCCTTTAGGTTCACTCCATTTCAGGAACCTCCTGCTTACTGAATCCATGCATGTTTCAAACGAAATTATACAGCTTTAATTATTTTTTCACAAGTTAATTTCTTAAATATCCAGGGATCAGAAAATACATTCATTTATATACTTCTAGAGAGAGAAAATGCCAGAATTCCTTAGAAGTTAATTACAATAGAAGAAGAAGAAGCACTAATCAAGCAATCATGGAATAAAATTTACTAGTTTTTTTTATGGTATGGTTTGTATAAATATTATGTACAAACACATTTATGCATGTATGTATGTATAGGATATCGTATTATTATCAGCTCTTAACTCGTGTTCTTTTTATTATTAACATGGATGTCCGGGACAGCTTGCGCGCACCTCGACTAGTTCTACGAGCTCTAAAATTAACGACTATGTAAATCTCTCGTGACCATATCGTGTTCTTTTCAATCATCAATGGTAATTAAAGGTAGCATTGGTAAGCATGGACTGCACTCTACAATGGTGATGTGGTTTTACAATGCTAGAATAGTAAACAGCAAATTAAGGTAGATTCTTGACATTTAACTTAATTACATTAGCAACCTGCATAAAACTTTGTTTCTCTGAGAATTCCCTACATGCTATATACGTACGGACACGATTTTCTCTCCTTAAATATTTCTTTTGGTCAATGCAGTTGTAGTTTACAAGACAACTGAGTAATTAGCTGTATGATTACTGTTGGTCCTCGTCGGAGACACCACCAAGCTGTGTTATGACGAGGACTTGCCATTAACAGAGAAAAAATCGATGAATGGAACACCAGCCTTGCTCTGATCATTTTCCATGGCTCCCTGCTGATCTACCTCCTCCTCATCTCTTTTTGCATTGTCTATCACTTCACTTTTATTGGAATCAGTGTTTACTTGCAGAAAATCATAAAACTCAATCTGCCGACTTTGATCTGCAATTAGCATACATATAGGGAAAATGAGAAGTAATTATAAATATTTATATATGATCAATATTGAAAAACTAGAACCCTAGCTAGCTGTATAATATATCATGATGATGATGATATAGTGCTAGTTCGTTCTATTTACCTTTACAATGGCTCGGATCTTCATTGTAGAACTCTTTGCAAAAGGCCTGTAAGTGGCTGTGATCAGTAACCAAAGGATATTGGCCATATTTTTCACAATATTTCTTGGAAAATGAAGAAAAGTTCCTCGTCTCGCAATCAATATTGTGCATTTCTTGTTTTGAAGATGTTTTTTGATGATTTACCAAAGTTTGAGCAGCCCTTTTTTCATGAAGTCTTGACCTCTCTCTACATCTTCTTGCCATGATGACATGCCAATGATTCTTCACTGCATTATCGGTGCGACCAGGGAAAAGTCTCGCAATAATTGCCCATCTGTTCCCTTGAATCCTGTGGGAAGCAATTAGTCTTTCTTCTTCCTCCTCTGTAAATGGGCTTCTATTGATTCTTGGATCGAGCTGATTAAACCATCTCAACCTACAACTCTTCCCTGATTCAATTCATTCAAACTTGTTTTTGTTAGTTATTAGTCATAATCATAGCTAGCTTCTCTTTCAATTTCCATTACTTATAAGTATATTCCAGCTTTTTCATACCCTAGTTATTTAATTTCTGCATAACAATTTTTAAAAAAAAACATTAAAACGAGATTAACAGTTAGTTAGGTTTAACTTTTCACCTGATCTTCCTTGAAGTCTTTTCGGCAATGGCGTTCCAATTATGAGGACCATACTTTTCAACCAATTCCTTAAGTTTCTCATCCTCAGCAGGCCTCCAATGGCCTCTAGAACACATATTTGATCTTCTAAATAAACACAACAACTAAAGAATCCCAAACCCAGGAACCAGAATGACAAGATTCTATATATACACAGTACTGGAAGATATATATGAACCCTAGCTAGCTAAAGTAACTACCATGCACCTCAATCCACGGACAACAGCTCCTCTCTCCTTCAATTCCTGCACCTTCTTCTTGCTGAAGCAAAGATGATCAGGTAGCAAAACATACATGTGTCTGTAACTAAAACTTCAAAGAGATGGGATCAATTGGTTAGCTAGCTAGCCAGCCAGAGTGCTTAAATATAGGGCAAATTTGATGATCGGAAGATGAAGGAGGTGGATTCCACAGAGAAAACAAAGAGGGATCGATCATGGAAGATGGGAGCAGAGAATTAGTGTTTTCGATCCGTTAGAGAGTAGGAAGGTTTGGACAGACCTGTACGAGCGATTGATGCAACATCTAGGCTGACAAACATTTATAAGTAATCACCTCTACGCATAGATCTTTGTGTTTTGTGTGTGATAGAGAAAGAAAATAAGAGAAAGGGAGAGGGACGAGGTTGCTTGGTGGGATGAATTTCGTTCTGCTTTCAACATCTTCCCTGCAGGTTTCTAACCTACAACGTCTACTTATAACCCACCTAGCATTTCTTTTTTATTTTTCTATTTTTGATAGCCCAGTTATAACTACATATACACATACTCTTACCTATGCATACAGCATCTAGTAAATGAAAAAAAAACCCTAATTAATATAATTAAGATTAATTAAGATTCATGAGCTCATATCACTAGCTAATTAATTGGAAGTTGACCCTAATTAATATAATTAACCCTAATGGGATGCAGGAAAACCATGTGGATTGAGTTGTAATTTGATGAAGCAATATTGTAGGCTGGGATGGAAGAGACTGGTGATCTTGTTATGGACTTTAATTAAATAATGTTTGTTAATTTGCTACTATTTATTTAGGTTTCACATTTTGATCAATTTTCAGACCTAATTAACTAACATTTGAGCTTACGACTTGAGAAGAGAAGTGCACGTGGAGACTTGGGGGCATCCGTCATTTAACTACTCTCATGAGTCAAAAAATTTGTCTTTCTTAGTTCCTCCTGATATTAGAATGGGATTTCAGCTAAAATTAACTATCTTAAAAAATAACGTTATACGCTTTTTTGTAGTATATTTGAACTATATTATATATCAATCTCAATTAACATAATAAACATGTAATCTGGAAAACAATGGGCAAGCCACTTTAGTTAACTTGTATTAAAGAATATTATAAATCATATTATGAGACCTCACCTAAAAGTTTAAGTTTTTATGTGAGATGGTTCTTTAACATGGTATCAGAGCTTTGTTGATTCAGCGATCACGAGTTCGAATCTTACCACCACCATTCTGCTTGATAAAGATCAAGTACAAGGTAGTGTGAAATGATTCATTAACATCCTCCGATGACTAAGATAATTTGATAAGAAAAAAAACTAAAAAAAAAAAACCACATATCTAATTATATATATAAAAACAATGTCAATAATGAAATTAAAAAAAAAACATCCAAAAAAATATCAACTCACATTGATTTTTTAAATTTTTACGGTCTAAGTCATTAAATCAGAAATAATATACATAAAAAAAAACAAAAAAACAGTAGCGCGTACGCGTGTGTGAGATCCTAGAGTCAAGAAACCTGGTTTATGTCTAAAATAAATTTGACGACGATTGAGGTGGGATCTTGATGAGGAACTTCTTTCGTTTCCAACGATCAATAAAGATTATACCTTCAAAAGATCTTGTTCATTAACCTTGGCCTTCGTTTCAAATCATCAAAATCTTAAAATTGAGTTGTTAATAAAGACTGGTGGAGTTTTCTGTTGACTGTTGGCCTACCGATATTGCTTGTTAAAAAAAGTACTGAGGGAAAGCCATATCTCATCTTTCACCCACTATTCTGTCATGAACAGAAGAACCTCTTCCCAAGAGACCGGTGGCTCTCATCCACTTGCTCCGCCGTTTTCCTCACCTGTGAAACACACACCCTGTCTCGGCCCCATGTTCATTAATTTTCTGTCGTCTGACCTTGAGAAATTCAAAATGAAACCCTAGGAACCTGCAAAAACTATCCAAATTAATGGTGGAAAATCATCGTAAGAGGGTGCGCTAGCTGGATAGTCCTACAAGTCCACATGTTCATGCATGTATGGCATCACTTGTATGTTTTTTTAAGAAAATAAAAACATTTACTCGTAGTGTACACACTACTGTTTCATAAATAGACATTTTTCTTGACTGTTAACCTGTTTTACCTACTCAATCTTTTAGTATTACACAATTTCCGTATCCCCAGAAGTTAGTTTTGTCTCTAACCTTAAATGTTCTTACACTTTTTTGCATGCATGTTAACAAGAGCTCCCAACTGTACAATTAATTTCTTGTCGCAGCAGTCTCTAACCAGAAAGAGGATATCATTCAACCCCAGAAGAAAATAAGATCTTCTCAGCTCAATTAGTGCTTATATATTCTAGCTAGCCCTATTTTTCCTCGGTGCAAAGATCTTCCCAGGTTGGTTGGTTGCCAAATCAAACCCTGTGGCAAGACAGTTCTGACTATTTCGTTCGTCGTTTTGGAAATCTAATAATCAGGTTGAGTATCCAGGGTGGTCATCATGTTGAGAGAATGTTGTTAATGGATGAAAACACCACCCTTTTCTGATCTTTATGGGCATGGGATTATTGCTGAGAGCAGGATCAAGACCGTTCACCACCCTTTTCGTTCACTGTGACATGATCACAAAAAAAAATTTGAAATCTACACAGCAAATTTTGAGCTCGAATCAGGATATTATATTTCTAGTAAAAGATTAAGACAACCAAAGTTTATTCGCTCACAAAATACACTTTCGGGAGTGGGATTTCATTGAACCCAAAAAAAAAATCAGGACTGTTATATCTTTTCCTTGTCTGATATCAGCATACAGGTATCATGATTTGACACCTAATGTGAGATTAACTGTTTCTGGGGCCACAAGTAATCTCTGAAGTATGAACTGCAGAGCTATAAAAACGCCAGTAGCCAGCTGAAGAACAGCGCCTGAAGAGGCTTTTCTTCTGTTTCTTTAGCTTAACACAAGAGTAAACCTGCCAGTCTATGTCAAACACTTGTGCTGATATCTTCTCCTTCTGTGTTCATCTTATTCCAGTCAATATAATCGTCATTTATTCCCAATTGGACGGCCTCTTTCTTCAAAACATTTCATCAATAAAATATAAAGTATATATATTGAAGTAAAAGGATTGTTTTAGTTGCTGAAAGTAGAAATAGATAGCATGAGAAAATGCTACTTTTGAGTACAACTTACTTTTGAGCTTGTGGGTATTAGGTAGAAGAGAGGGATGGAAGCATCGATCGAAGGAACTGTTGGAGAGTATACATTCCTTTGAATTAATTTGTACACTAACCTTGATGGAAAATAACACCTTAATTTGTGTTTTTTTTTAAATAAAAAATAACCACATGCCTTTTCATATGTGCCTCGAAGAAAAGGATCGAAAGATATCATCACATGTTCTATTACGAGAGAGAGAGAGAGAGATAAATAAAAATATAAAAACATGTTTGGTTGCGACGATGAAAACAAATAGTTTTTAATTAGTTTTTTCTTTTTCTTTTTTTTTAAAAGAAAAAAGAGGAGACGGGAGAGATAGAGACTGTGCCGAGTTAAGTTTTATTTTTTTACATTTTTTAAAAACATTTTGTAATTTTTATTTCTATCTTTACTTCAAATTTACATCATTATATATTTCTCATTAATTTAGTTTTTGGTGATTAGATTAAAAAATTGAAAAATAAAATATGAAAACTATAAATCAAGGGAGAGAAAATAAAATGAACAATAGATTTACTTAAAAAAGAGTCCATGTTCATTAAAAATTAAAGTAAAAAGTATAATATTTATTTATTATTCCAAACATTGTAAATGCAATGATAATACATATTAAGAATAAAATAAAATAAAATACATTTTGTTTTGCCTCATTTCCTCATTAATAACATAAAGATATCTATCGGAGGGTGTTTGATATTGCGTTTCAAAAATATTTTTTTAAAAAAATATTTTTATTTTACATTTTAAAATTGGTGTTTTTAGATAATTTTCATGTGCTGATATCAAAAATAATTTTTAAAAAATAAAAAAAATACTATTTTAATGCATTTATAAATGAAAAATATTTTCAAAAACAACCGCATTACACCCCAACCAGTTCACTGCTGTAAAACACAATTTTATGTTCAACTTCTGCTGTCTCTGTCATTTCAATTCCAACTTCCAAGACAAAAAAAAGTAAATGAAATGAAGTGCTTCATCCACTATTCGAGTAGTAATCGAACCAACAAGAAAGTTGTATTTGAAGCTGATACGAGAGAGAATGAACACAAGCCAGCCTTCATCCAAAGAGATAATTTAATAAATAAATATATAATAGAGTTCCCACTATGATCTTCGCGTGATACTGAAGAAAACCTGACGCTATGAAGTAGGAAAGTCTATCAATAGCATCAAGAAAACAAAAGGAAGCACTGAAACCATTTCTTTCGCCTCAAGTGCTTGATTAAACTCTAAAGTCCAGGATGATTGCAGCCTTCTGTCATGTTTGAATTTGACAGACAGAGCAGCTTATATATATAACCCTAACCCTAACCCTAACCCTAACCCTAACCCTAACCCTAGCTAGCTAGGAGGATCATCATTAAGGGGAAGCTAGCATCAACAATACTTGTGTCTGAGTTCGATGGTCATTTAATATCTGTCAACTTCCAGGCTCAAATTGTCAGAATCAAATCAACAGTTTATTCCACAAAGCTGGAAATATTTATATATTATAAAAAGGTCTCCGTGAAAACGAAGGAAGTTTTAAATATAGAGTCCAGTACAGTGTCTGAGTTCGATGGTCAAAAATCAATGATGCTACTAAGGCGGCGGTGCTAGGGAAGTTGAAAGATTTTTATTTTATTTTAAATTAAAAAATTTAATATTTTTAAATTATTTTAATGTGTTGATGTCAAAAAATAAAATGATATTTTTCTAAAATAAATATCATTTTAATATATTTTTGAACAAAAACAATCTCAACCACACTCTCAATCAGACATTAAGTATTCTAAGTGCTACAACTAAAACAAGCTATTGGTGTATAAGAGCTTTACCTTTGGTAGTTAATGATCTCTAACTATTGGAAGGCAATTGTCTGTTCTTCACAAAGAATGATTTCCATTGATCACTTGCTAATGTCTTTCTTCTAATCAAAGGGTTTTTAAAGAAAAACATAACTAAAATTAAAATATTTGGTTAAAATTATGGTTAAATTTAAAATTTAATAACAAAAAAACAATTTCATGTGTTTAGTTACTATATTTTTCATATTATTAAAAATAAAATTTACTTGAAAAAAACAACATTCATTTTCTTTCAAGTATTTTCTTCGAAATGTCTCAAAAAACCATTCATTGTGGTGAATCCCATGGTTATAAAAACTATGATTTACCTCTAACTAAACAGTTTGACTCTACGATTAACCTCAACCATAAAAATTACCACAGAACCAATCACTCACACTTAATTTGTCAAGTTCGAATCGAATTCTAAGAAGAAGATAATGGAAAGAAGACCTGCGTAGGGCAAGGACAATAACATTTTAAGCCAACAAGGGTCGCTCAAGGATAGAACACCCACATCATCCTTAATGTGAAGACAAAGAAGCGATGTGAAGAGCACATACCCATCATCAATGCAATAGATTGCAAAATAGCAACTTTTTCATATGAGAGAGCTAATTAGGGTAAATAGAAGTGGTATCTATTAAACCATAGTTCAACCCGGAATTAATACACAAATTTGATTTAATTTGACTCGATTAATATTCTATTCTATTTATTATCTATCAAATTCAAGTATTTATAATGCAAATATATAATTTAAATAAGATTTGAATCAATTTTAAATCCGAGTTGGGTAATATCTATATTTTATTCATTACTAAAACAATTAACCATTTAAAAAACAAACTGATCTGCTCAAATCAGATTGGTTTAGCATCATCAGAAAATAGACAACAAATCATGCAAGGCTTGCAAGCCCCGGCGAGAGACCACAGGTGTATACTAGGAACTAATAAAAATGCCCATTAACAGAAAATCCAACCATCATAGGTGGTAGCAACGTGGGGTTATTACAAATCATGATCTTTTGCAACACATTACGAACTTAAGCAACGAAGAGAAATTCCCAGAAACTTGAGAGGAATGGGTTCATGAGACAAGTAGGAATCCACTCGATGATCCTAGACAGGTAGTACGAACCAGTTGGAGGAAGAAAATAAACTGAACAAGATCTTGGAATACTGATCGACACTAAAGGGAAGGAAGAGTCACAGAAAAGCACAGAGATAGAGCTGGGGGGAAAAACAATTATAAACTCCAAGAGAATGCCATGACGTGGCAATCCTAACGATAAGCTAGTGGGGGACATGTTGAAGTGGCTAGAGCCACATAAATTCTTGGTAACAAGAGAAATTAATACATTTTGACTAGGAGAGTTTGTACTCGCAAATAGTTTACACCAGATAATCGAAGGGGTATAATTAATTTAAAACACACTATCAGCTTCCTGGAATACTTTACAGATGAGTGATGGGACAGATTAGTACTTATAAGTTATGAGCTTCAAAATTGACCAATATGAAGTGACAATGACATGAAGTGGTTTTGCCGACTACATATTTTGGAACATATTCATCAGCTGATACTCACAGGGCTGAGAACTCGACTTCCTGAGTGCAAGGACGATATGCTACAAAAGTGCTGTCATCTGAGAAGGAACCAGGGTTGAAACAAGTGATTCCTGTGTATTTGAATGCCTTCTGCTCACTTTTGTCGCCTAAAACTATCTGTGTATGAGAAGGAAACATATGTCAAATCAAATTCTTTCTGGCCGAGGTCCAAGGACTGTTCTTGGTTTTAAATGGTATTGATATATAATTGTTTTAGTTTGTCTTTAAATATGTACACAATAAATCAAAGCCCTTCCAATGATTAAGCCAAGAAATTATTCTCTTTTAAATCACAGCTTAAAGTGGTCAAATTCAGGATTTTCTAGAATTTAAAGTCATCAAATAGATCAATCAAAACTTTCAGACCTCTTTAGTGAAACAATGTTATGTATAAAACCAAGCATTGCTCCATATTACATGCAAGGTCAAAAGAGGAAAATTATGGCATTGTCTAATGTACAAAACAGTGAGAGAATGGTAAAGGGCATCAACCAAAAAAAAGACACGAGCATACCGTGTGTGGAGATGGATAAAGATGTAGACAATGATCATAATTCCAAATTATTGGCTGAACAATAAGAGGCAGAGGGCATAGATGACTTTGATGGGTTATGGTAGCAACAAGCTGCATAACAAAGCAAAACCTTATAAGTTTCATTAGTGAAGGTTCTCAAGACATAATATCAGTATGGTGTTTGAAAAACAAAGGTTGAAAGGTGAGAAATAAAGTACATGCTCAAAAGGATCATCAGTCTCTTCGGTAGAAGGAGGCATCAGGCATGAACGACGCATTCTATATAGCAGATCATGGCGAAAGAAAACAATTTCTTGGGTATAGAACTTAATTCTGCAGTTAAATGAATAGCACAGTAGTATTAAAACATTAAGCCCACCTCAGAAGCTATAGGAACAGCAGATTATGCACCCTAGATATCAAGAATTCAGGTGTGCTCAAAAGAAGTCTACCCTTACACTTTTAAAGTTAAATGGTGCTAAAAAATCAGGTTAAAAAAGAAAACTGAAAATCAAGCAAGGTGGATCTTGGAGGATGTGCTATGGAGATAGCAAGTTTATATTTATCTGCGTTTTAATTATACAGTGGTAAGAAAGATTAACCTGCATGGATTGCTTGCAAATATGGCATTGGGAATGTGCTTCTGAAGCTCTTCAGTTAAATACTTTGGTAAAGGACATCTCGGTAGAACTGTGGACGGGCCTGAAATAAGAAAAAATGTTGATCATTCTCATGTTATGAAACACTAAACATCAAAAAACTTAAAGTTATCATCCTTTTTCTACCTGCGTCCTCTGGACCAGGAATAAACATAAACCGACTATGCTCTCTCAGCCGTTGATGGGCTCCAATCATTTGCCCTAGCTTACCAAATTGTGATCTGCATGTTTGAGTGGCGTTTTGTTTCATCAGTCACGACAACATGATTTTTTTTTTCAGAAAGTAATCATGATGAGAACCAAATAGCTATTCTTGTATAAAGATCACTCACCTGAGGCTTGAGAATGAGTGAAAAGAAAGATTGCATGGGTGAGAACAGAAGTTCCCCATGAAAACAAATAAGGAAGGAACCACCTCTTGACTCTCAAAACCATCAAGAACAGTCTCCAGCTTTCCCATAACCTTCTCTAAGGACAGATATTTTTATGATCAAGTCCCTGAATTTGCACACATATATGAACATGACAAATGTACATATTTCAAAGATTATGAATCACCTCTTCACTGTCTAGCCAAATTTCAGAGAGGATGACAAACATGTCATTTAGAGATCGCTTTTCCAACTCTGAAAGTCTGAGCTATTGAAGTATATAGGAATAGAACTATCAATGCACATAGTTTAGAGCTACTGCTACAAATTTCAGAACCATGAATAATATTTCTTCTGTAATCTGAACGAGTTAAGGATACGGTCTCCTCTTTTGTTAATGTACCACCACCAAAGAAATCATGCTGCGCAAGTGATTTGAGAGATTTGTCCCTGTCCTCTAATGGAGGAAACCCACAAGTAATTACCTTCACCACAGTAGAGTGAAAAGTTACTCGCAGACAAAACATAATGACAATCAACAAGTTTTTGACCATGCAAAACTTAATATCTGCGCAAGTAAAGACTTCAATGAAACTGTGTCAAAACTAGTGAGTGACAAACACAGGTGATCCACCAATTTTCCAAGGAAAGAAGCATCCAAATTATCAGAGATTATACAATTCAGCTATATTGAACAAAATGGTGGATTATTGTTTGTAGGCAAGAGATTTATACTCCTCCTGACTCTCACTTACAGAGAGCACACTTAATAATTAACTTCTACCTTTTTTTAGGTTATCTTGATACTATAAAGTCAATTTTCATTATAATGAGAAAAACATGACAGCATGTTTACATTTTAGGAGGGATAGCATGCATCGAAACATTATGCTCATCTCTGGATCCACAAACTATATAATTAGCAGCAATGGATTCAGAATAACAGTTCTTGACAAAGGAAAGCAAAATGTCAAAGATGCTAACCTGAGGCTAAAAGGAATTATACCAAACCAACAATGGCTGAGAGTTCAAACTTCTAAAGTACAAGAAAATTGATGACTTGTAGGTGACTAATATTAATTTTCAGATGGCATAAACTATTGACACCAGCAGCGAATTTTACAAAAACCAATACACTCATAAAGATGTAACTTGGAGCTGATCCGATTGCTTCCGAAAGACAATTCAAGTTAAAATGCCAGGGATGCATATTTCAAGTCAAAGTAAATAGTAGAATTTTTCATAAGCAGTTATGTAAGCAACAATCAACTTTTGGCAAAGGCCCTTCTATAACATATATTAAGGGAGCATTCTAGCATATGATAATATCCAAATGTTGAAAGATAACTAAAGCATATAGAAATCTTCAGAGAATGAAAATAACAGAACCAAGACATGTTAAGGCATGCAACAAGAGGAAAAATAAAACTAACCTGGTAAATACCACTCACGAGCATTTCACCTTCTGCAACAACTATTGTGTTCTCTGATAAAAATCCTGTAGTTACTTTGTATTACTTGTCAAGGAAATTAACACTTTATCTAGTTTATGTGACCGTTGCCACAGCACTAACTTCATATGCTCCACTGAAAAAATAAAGCTATAAACTAGCAAGTCTGGAAAAATAACATGTTCCCATTGTTTCTGACATTTTACAGAATAAATTAACCTTTTCATTGATTTTCAAGTCATTCATGAAAAAGCAAGAACCCACACTTATGATCAGCTAGATAATACAATAATCAACTTGACCAAGAACGATAAGAATCCAAGAAAAGCCGGTATCGATGTAACTACGAAGAATAAATTTAAAAGCAATTGCATGCAATTCCCTCTTTAAGCATGTCTAGCAAACAATAAGCTTACTGGACAGGATGGGGATGGATTCAGTATCAAGTTATGGATAAAATTATGAAAAAAAATAAGGAAGCCCAAAGGATATTGCTTTAGACAAGTCAATTTCCACCGAAGCAGTAAGATCTTCCAAGTAAAAATGCCCATCCTCCAACTGAGAGATCACACCCATCACCCATCTTCTCCCCATTTGCCCAACCAGAGATTGAATTGGAGCTATCTGCGCCGCCCATACAATACAAAATATATATATTATATCGCCATAGAACTTCAGAAGTACACCAGCAGACATTTAAGATATATGGAGACGATGAGCCCACCTCACAACTTCCATAATGCGACATCTCAGTATGAAAAGCAGGCTTGGAAAAATGTGAATCGCGCAAAACTCGTTGATACAATAACAAAAACCTATCTTTATAAAGAGCAGCTTTTGCTGATGCATCACCATGTATATGCAACCCCCCTGTATGTCTACAAATACCGAAGTGAAAGCAAAAAATCACTAAATTCCCCCATCATACAAAAAAACAATAATTAACAAAATCAATAAGAATTCTCATTTTAATTAAATTGCGCATGCAATTCCTAAAAAAAAATGAAAAGGCAAGAAACAATCAACTAAAATAATAAGCACAGGAATCCACTGATATAATCCATGGGATCTTCAGAAGTGCATAAAATTAATTAAGTAATAAAAAAATTAAAATAATAAATAAAATACGAAAATTACAAACAGAGCAACAATAATGAAAATCGAAAAAATCACGTACTCGTAAAACTGTTTTCTGATTGGATCATAGCGGAATTTAGGTATCAAAAAAGCATCAATAACACGAATAGCAGAAGTCGAGCTCGAATCGGCACCGTCAGATATGAAATCTTCTTCAACAGCATCATCGGCTGCCAATAAAGAGGCTATAACACGACTCACTGGTTCTTTATCAAGGATCGAAGATTTCACCCCCAATTTCTCTGCAAAAGAAAGTAATTAATAAAACAGTTAACTAATAAATGTAATTAGGTAAAATGAATGAGGAGGTTTGGTTTTGATTACGGGATTGGGATTGGAGGTGATCGAGGAGGAGATCGAGAGCTTCGTCTTCGGCGCCGAGAAAGCGGTTGGTGAAGGAGAGGATTTGATCGAGAGCGTCGATTTTGAGAGTGTAGCCTCTTATTTTGAATTTCTTTTGTATTAGTTTTCGAACTGTGCTGCTCATTTTCTGTTTCTGGAACAAGGTAGATGGAAGGGACGGGAATTTTTACTTAGCGGCGGCGGAGTTTTATTTATTTACGTGGTGCGGGGCTTCTGGGCGGGAAAGTTGATCAGTGGGTGTGTTTGGATGGCGGGAAACCGAAGGAATGTTTAATGGCAAAAATGTGCTTTGCTTTTTTAGTAATTTACAATCAGGCCATTGAATCATCCAGATAAATATCCAGCGCGTGCTCCCGTTCGGTGCTCTCCGAAAAAATGATTAATTTTAATATACAAAAATGGGTTCCAGCATTCTTTGGTTCGGAGAATATATATATTTTATATTGTTTGTCCAAAGTACTAGTTATAAACTAAAATGTGATAGCTGATGGCTGGGATGCTGTGTATCCACGCTTTTCACGCATACACAAAATATTATAGGTGATACTGTATTTTTTTGTTAATTTATTTTGGTTCTCAAAGTTTAATTTTACATAATTTAATATTAATTGGACCAATTGACTTTAATTTTTTAAATAGTGATGAAATTGAAAGAAGATAAACCAAAATGGAAAGGGTACAAAACATGAATGGCATACAAAAATATTTTTTTTAAAATACACTTGGATCCTCATACTTTTAAATTAGAACAACTTATACAAACAGGTCCCTTTAGATTTAAAAAAATCAATTTTGGTATAAGAAATTATTTATATCATTTTTCAGTTTCTAGATAGAAAAATGAGAGAGAATGTTGCATTTCAGCGTACGAGAGAGGATCGTCATTTTAGATTTTCGACCATTAAAATGGATTGTTTTTGTATTTACAGGTTCCATTAGATAAAAGAGTTTAATGGTAGTTGTTTGAAACCTCAAATTTTATCTTTATCTATATTCTAGATCAATTAAAATTTTCAAATCAAATAAAAAAAAACAAATTAATTTAATATATATCTAACACCCATGAAATACCCATAAACAACGTATCAAAAATCTTTTTTAAAGCATGATTTTTTTTCTTTTCTACCTTACTCATAAAACTTCTAAACCCAAAATGTTTAGTACTATGTTTAAAAAAAAAATTGATATTTTTAGATTATTTTTATATACTAATATCAAAACTAAATTTTAAAATAAATAAAAAAATATCATTTTAATGCATTTCTAAACGAAAAATATTTTCAATAACAATCACAAACACACTCTCAAACATAGGTTGGTCAGGCCTGAGAATAGGTTTAAATAAGGGTTTTGGGTCGGAGTTGGTGGTTTAGGAAGGGAAAGATTTCAGTGCTCGGTTGATGCTCGGCTTGGCAAAATATAAAAAACTTAAAACGATGTAAAATAACTAAGCTTTTTTTAGTTTTCAAAAGTTTTAAAACCTTTTCACTTTATTGAAAATAAAAAATGAAAACAAACAAGATTTGTATATCTTGACAAAATTCTGATCCTTTATTGACCGAGAGCAGCTAAACAAAATTGCATGTTATATATTTAAACACAAGTATCCGCATCTCAGAGAAGACACAAACACTATTCCTCGTTACATAATAACACATGAACTTTGATCTGTAGCAATAGGAAAAGCAAAGACTTCGATACTTACCACCACCATCTCATCTGGGCGTGCGATGGAACTCTGTGATTTTAAAAATCAAAGCTTCCAACAAAACCTTTGTATCTTGGCACGATACTTTCCTCACCCTTGAATCTTCCCTTCGAAGTATTTGGGAGCATAAATAAAATCATCACGCTAGTTCAATGCTCACTGGATCTTAAAAAGGGTCTTCAATTTAACAACCAGCCTCCAATCTTCAATCGACAGATCATCCTGTGTGTAAAAAACAAGCGATCATCGATTGTTTTTTGTACTAGGCATTATCATTGAACAAAGTATAACTAGAAATAGAATTGAGAAAAACCTACCCGGTAATTAACTTTAAGAATATCAATTGACCTTCTTGTAATGTGGCTGACTAGTTGATCATCGTTATCAAAATGCCTGCCATGCATTTTTTGCTGCTCCTCGGCGTTGGTTCCCACAATCTTTAAAGTCAAAAAGGAGAGCACCAAATAAGACCATCTCCGATGATGTGCAAAAAGGTCGTGAAAAACAACATTTATTTGGTTTATTGTGTAGAAACAGAGAAAGTTTTAGTTTCTTCTATCTAATCCTGCCATGAGGATACTGGCTTTGATAAATGGAAGGATGGAGAAAAGAAAGTCAGATATTATCAACCCATCCATTTAGTTATTTGGTTAACATAGTAATCTAAGCCCAAGGACAGCTAAAAATATGACAAATTCATGTCGCTGCACCCTAATGCCACAGCTGATAACCTATAATGAATTGCTAACAAATTATCTTGGGTGAAAAGAAAGAAAAAAAAGTACTACTTTCGCATATTCATTCTGCATATATTCTTTAGCCATTTCCCTTTAAATTTTCCTTTCAAGTTCTCGAGGATTAAGTTATGAACTACATCAAACAAGATGACTGGATTTTACAATTCAACTAGAGAAATTATAGCTCGTTCATTACTGGAGTGGATGTTGTGAGAAATAAAATAACCCATGCTTGTGTATTGACCACCAGTTGTACCGAGAATTTCTTGAATATTATTTAATAGAACTAAAATATAGAATGTCCATAATGATATGTATGTTTAAAGCAAATAGTAATTTCGATCAATCAACAATAATAATGTACTGTACCTTAATGGCCACCTTCTGGCCTTTCTTTGCATAATCCACTGCTTTTTTGTTAAACTCAATTGAAGCAATTCTGCCAAGGTCAATGTAATCTTTTTGTGGAACGCAAAGTGGTGTCCCAACCTGTGTAAGAGAGCACATAGTATCAGAGGACAGTAATGCATGTAGTCCTAAAAGAACTAAAAACATTCATGTTGACGGGGCCAAATTTATAGCCCAAGTCAAACTTCTAGGAAGCATGGCAAACTTCCCCCACAACGTCACAATAGTATTCCCACTTATATCTAAAGAGCGATACATTTTGCACCAACAATAAAGTCTCGAATCAATCATGCTTGGTAACTTAAGCTGAGCAAGTGCGCAAACATCAAGAATTTGAGGTAAGAGGAGTGGAAGTAGCCAAAAAAGAAAATTTTTAAAGAAAATCGCTCCAAGTAGAACATTTATTGAGTTCTACACCATAGCTGAAATGGATGTTAACTAGTTCACAGTGAATAAAAAATGCCTACCCGACCAAAAAGTTTAGCAGCTCACAACCTAAATATCTTAAAAGCAATTTATGGATAGCTAAATGATCAATCCTAGAAACTGTGATGTAGAGGTACACAAGACAAAGAACAAGTATTTTCCAAGCTCAGATACAACCCGCATCACTTTAGTGTCATTGAAAATAAGGTGAGTCCACATGATTTAGACAGTAGCATCCAATGTATATGATTTATACACTGTAGCTCAGAAATCACCCCATAGCTATGCCCAAGACATGCATAAGTGACACCAGTAATTCACCAATGTATGTAAGGATGAAATGGTGGAAACAAAACAAAATAACTTAGAATATAGTAATACCTTGAGTATGCCCTCAAGAACATCAACCCCCATGATGATAGGATCTTTCTTGTTGAAAATGCACTCTGGAATTATCTCAAGAACACATGGGAAAACAGCTTCATCAGCGGCTTCCCTCTTCTTTTCCTCCTTCAGATTCTGAATGTAGGCCTTGAATTGATCAAATAAGTGATAAATGATATCAGCAATGAAAATCTTTACTCCTAGTTCCTCTGAAAGTTCCCGAGCTTCAGGTGTCACTTTAACATCAAATGCCAAAATGGTGGCATACTCCTTTTTCTTCTCAAGCATTACACTGGCCTTCATGACATCCTTTTTATGTACTGGACCAATGCCTATACCGCTAACAGGAATGCTTACTGCTGGTGACTTCAAGAACTCCAGCAAAGCTTCCAATGACCCAAGGGTAGATGCTTGTACATAAACTCCCTCGCCACTTTTATCAATCCGACTCATTACTGACTTCATGTCTTCCATTGCAGATTCCTTGACATCTTCCACATCATCATCACGCCCTACCACATAGAGACCAGTTCCAGCAATAGCATGTTCAAGGCCCTGCATGAAATAATAACACAATAAAACCAGGAAATTTAAACATACCTAAAGAACTCTCTACATAGGCATGTGTTATGCATGCGTATTAGATAAATTGGTCTTTAAAGCTATGTTTAGCAAACTATAATCACCTGCCCAGTGATCTTGATACCCTGTGCAGCCTTGATTTCTTTATGGTGCAGGTATGTCCCCTGAGAAAAAAAATTAAAAAAAAAAACACTGCATTAGTATCCAATCCATTGGCATTTCTACTATTCCAAAGAAAAGCAAAATAAAGTCAAACAATGAATCTGAAAAGGAGGGTTGCAGCTCTGAAATCTGATCATATAAACCCAAAGCTTGATACAAGGATCCCAGCCATCCCCCACAATTCAGCATAGCAACTTAAAAGAATTTCTGGTTTTTTTGAAGAACTCGAGCAATGAAGTAAGAACAACCCTCAACCCTTCTGGAAACAAGAATATTGAAAAAGAACAAGGTAATTGAGATACAGTAGACATTGCAAAATGATTGTCTCGTACAAGTCTTGTACAGACTCAGTAGATCAGGAGATGACTCCAAGAGATCTTAGTGCCTTTATTCACCTGATATCCACTTTTACTTGCTTAGGCAATTTCTTTATGGAGCACATCAGGCAAAGTTCAATGAACATTATGCATATGGTTTTCCGGGTAAGGCCCTCACTAATACTGGGTTCAAACAGTTCTTTCCACGTTGGGATTCTACTTTACAAGTATGCAAATCTATAAGCCAGGATAAAATCAGTCTTTCTTCATCTTCTAAAAAAAGTGGTGACATGACTCCAGTCTAGAGTTAGTTCATAATACCACTATAAACTAGTTATTTTTTAGACTGATGATGATGAAGGGATGAGGATTGGACTTGCTTGTTGAACTAACAAGCATGCAGTGTGAACACTTGCATCTACCATGTCAGACAAGGGTGCTAAAAGGCAAAGTGAAGAGTCTATGCAACATACAAAAAACAGCAATTGGTCTTAATTTCCAGCAATATTACACTAGCTAGTAATATACAAGTCCTTCGTGGGTTGGTCTTCTTTGGTCTATTGAAAAAAAAACAAAAAGAGCACTATGACATTGTAACAGTTCATGCCTTAGGAGAACAAATATATCCCTGAAAGGCAAGCAGAATGCCAGTAAACAATTCTCAAGTCATGCTGATTTTTATTTTTTTTACAAATAAATTGGCTAGCTGATCTTTCACCCATGCCTGTCAGAATTTCTCAATCCCACCTTTGGGTTGACAATTTTTCAATTTGGTATGTTACTGATTTTTGTCAAAATCATCTAATAGGTAGCAGCTGCCGAATTCACTGTCAATAATATCTGACATGGTAAATAGGAACGTGCTGAAATTACATGCCACTAATTTTAACCTGTTATTTCAGTCTGATCTGGTATATGTGGGACCCACAAATTTCACACCTGTAATTTATTACATTTTTATTTTCCACGTCACATATTATTGGCGGGGAATTAGATAATCAATACCTATTCCATGATTTTGACAAAAAATAGATTACATAGCAAATTGAATATTTATTAACATACAGGGACAAACACAATGATGAGTTAAGCCCAAACAGATTAATCCCATCACAAATATTCAACATAAGAACTGCAGAGAAAAAACAAGGAAAAGGGAAAAGGACGACAGAAAGGTAATACACAAAACCACACCTTAACTCGGAGTTCCTTCATCGGGTGGGGTGTCAGCAGTGCCCGAATCGTAGTAACAATGGGACCCTGTAGAGAAAAATAAATCATCAATAACTCAGAAACTAGCACTTCATCAAATCTTCAGGAATAGCAAAGCTCTGAGCTTACTTGTAAGCCGCAAACCACAATTTGATCGCCTTCATGGAGCACACCATTAACCAACACAACATCGATTGTTGTTCCATGGCCTTCAATAACCTTAACCTCCAATACCGTACACTGGCAAAGGTACCCAACAACAATCAGGTATTAGCGTTGACTTAAGGCATTATAGCAGTTAAGACACATTAGACAGGAGAACATGCCTGCACTTCATTTCTGAATGTGAGTTTTTCAATCATAGTTTTCTGAGACCATTGGATCAGTAGCAGTAACAAATCAGGAATACCTTCTCCACTATGACATATAGTAAAAGCATTAGAACAGAATGCAAGACCCAGAAACATGATCAGATATTAAAGTTAACAAGTCTCAGATTAGTATGAGAGGGAAATCTAGGTCTTACCTAATTGCACTTGTCGGAACAATATTAAAAGTTTCTCCCATGTCCTTGTTTTTATAGTACAATTCAGTATTTAATCCTTGCTCCTTGAACTGAGTTATAACCTGGGATCCAGTGGGAAGGCAGAATTTTAACAAAAGGAGCGAGCTGATAAAACTCATTGAAGGAAGCATAAAAATAGATGACCTCCATGAGCCTCCTGTCAAATTCATTTTGCACATCTTTTGACTGCTGCTTCAATGTCTTTCTAATAGGTGCGTTACGTTGTGCTTTCCAGGCATAGAGTCTGTCCACCTAAAACATTGAAATGACAAAGGAACAAAACCTAACATCAGTAGAAGGATAGATTAACACATTATAGCATTATCTCTGAGAGGTGAGAGGATGATTAGGAGTGTGGTTGTGGTTTCTTTCAAAATGATTTTCACTTAGAAGTGCATTAAAATAATATTTTTTTATTTTTTTAAAATCATTTTTGACATCATCACATCGAAATATCTAAAAACACAAACAAATTCACTTAGAGCAAAAACAAATCAAATGTTTTTGAAAAGCACTTTTGGAGTGCTTCCCAAACACCCCCATAATTAAATTGGAAGAGAGAGAAAACAGACCTTATTTAATGCAACAATAAATTCTGTATTCCTCATCCTCAAAAGATTGAGTGATTCTATGGTTTGTGGCTCCAAGCCATGCATTATGTCAACAACCAGAATAGCAATGTCACATAAACCTGAACCGCGTGACCGTAGATTAGTGAAAGATTCATGGCCAGGGGTATCAATAACCAACAGACCCGGGGACATTTAATTTTGCATCAGCTTTCAATTCTTTGGTTCTCTCCCGAATGTTCTCAGCAGGAAAGTATGTTGCACCAATCTGTTGCGTGATACCCCCAGCCTCACCTTCTTGCACATTGGTGCCTCGAATACAATCCAGCAGCTTAGTTTTACCAGTATCAACATGGCCCATGATACAGCAAATTGGAGAGCGCAGGTTCTCTTCAGCCTGTTTAGGGATGGAATCTGAAACCACTCCTTTATTTTTCACAGCAGCGTCTTTCTTCATGTTTTTGCCAGAAACTCCAACCTCAGTCTGAATTTTCTTATTTTCAACATCATGAGAGTTCATTGGCTGTGATGTAGGCTTGGCGTCTGAAGGAGGGGATGCAGTAGTGTTAGAATGAAAGAAACCAAACAGAAACAGAAGAAACTGGTATAGATACCAAAACTTGATAGTCCAACATGAAAATCAAGCAAAAACTAACCTGCACTGCGAGAAGCTGGAACAGAACTCTTTGTTTCCTTCTTCACGACATGTTCAGGTTCAGAATCCTCCTCGTCATCAAATGCACCCTTAACATTAAGATTTACATCATCCCAGCTCTTTGCATCCCATTCCTCGTCATCATCATCTTCCTCCATTCCATTCTCCTCAGGTACATTAGCAACTTCGGTTTTTTCTTCCTCTGCTGGTTCAGCCTTTTCTAATTCTACGGATTCCACCTCATGCACTTCTTCCTGCTCCTCTTGCTCTTTTCCTTTAGCATCTACATGTTCCTCTATCTTGATACCATTTGCTTGATGGTGAGCTGGTTTTGACTTCTTAGTCTGGTACCTGGGCCGTTTTGTAGGCCCATTATCTCTATCTGCAGTAGGGACAGTAACACCTGCATTAGCAAGTATTTGATTCCGCATAGCCTCTAGCCGCCGTTGTTCTTCCTTCTGCTTCCCTGTTAGAAGCTTGCCTTCCTGTTTCTTCTTCAATAGTTTCTCCTTTTCTCTTTCCTTCTTCCTGCGCCTAGCCTCTTCTGCTTGCCTCTCAAGTTCTTCTTGCCTTAGTCTTTCCTCTTCTTCCTTCCTCCTCTTCTCCTCTTCCTCCTTTGCTTTTCTCTCCTCCATTTCTTTTCGCCTAGCAAGTGCCTCTTGCATCTCTCTAACATGCTTAGGAAGCTTCTTTTCAGCAGCTTTACTCTTCGCATCTGTCTTTTTTGGCTCACTTGTTTCAGCTTTAGCTTCTTCTTTTGCCACAGCAGCGGCGGCGGCGGCTACCTTCTTCTCTTTCTCCTTCTCTTTCTTCTTCTTCTTCTTCTTTGCAGCAGCAGACTCTTCTTTATCTTCTTCACCCTCCTTCTCAACCAGAGCATCTGGCACCGCAACTGGTTCGGGCTGAACATTAAGTTTCTCCTCTTGTGGAGGTGGTTCAGAAGGTTTCAAAGCAGGTCCCCCCCCACCTAGCTCCGCGAGAATCTTATCCAAATCATCCTCTTCTTGAGCAGTCCTTCCACTCTTACCCTTCTTCTTCTTCTTATTCTTTGAAGTCTCTGCCACCACTTCACTCTTAGTAACTTTACTATCATTAGCTTCGACAGTATTAGGTTCTTCTGGTTCAAGTGTCTCATCAACTTCTCTCTGGTCGTCTCCCCCCAAAGCTGAAAAAACACGATTACTAGTCCCCTTCTTCTTAGAAGACTTCTTCTTACCTGTAAATGCAACCACCGACTCATCTTCATCCTCAACGTCAATCACATCATCACTGGTTTTCACTGATTCAGACACAGAAGCATCTTCATCATTCTCCTCATCAAGTAATGTTGCACTAAATTTATTAATACCACTCTTTTTGCTAGACTTGGAAGACTTCTTCTTCTTACCAGAGAAAGTAATTGCACCAACATCCTCATCCTCATCTTTCTTCTCACCATCTTCATTCTCCTCTAACCCATCGAGACTCGCTGCCAAAAACACACTCCCAGAACCCTTCTTACCACCCTTTGCCGACTTCTTCTTCTTTCCTGTAAATTCAATAACAGGCATGTCATCGTCATCCTCTTCTTTATCCTCCACCTCTCCATCATTCTCACCATCATCAATAGCATCAAAAGCCGATGCACTAAACAAACTACCACCACCACTCTCCTTATTCCCCTTACCCTTTGTCTTCCCTTTAAAACTTGCCACAGACTCATCCTGCTCCTCAATATCTTTCTCACCAGTCAAATCCGATCCCTCATCCTCGTCACCATTCCCGTCATCATCCTCATCACCTCCCAACAAAGCAAAATTGGACGATGAAAAACCAGTATTCCCACCAGCTCCACTCTTCTTCCCCTTCGACTTCTTTTTCCCGGCAAACACAACCTCCGGCGCTTCCTCCTCCTCACCAGCCCCCTCCTCTTCCTTAAAACCCTTCTGATTTCCCTTCTTACCCTTCTTCTTGCCAGTAATCACAACTTTCTCCTCCTGAACCTGCGTCTCCTCGGCCAACTCGATACCAACCGAATACTCATCATCATCAATCATCAACCCCTTCTTCTTCGACTTCCCTCCACCACCCGCAGGCGCGTTCTCCTCATCACGCGCGGCTGGCTTCTTTCTACCCATCGATTTTCTCTACGATTTAACCTCCCTCTAAAACTAAAAAAAAAAAGACGATTCCTCTCTTATGAAACCATAAATTCCGAATTAAGCAAAAAAAATCACATTATTATTAACAGGAAAACAATTAAAAATAAATATCCGTTTCGTTGTCAATCCGAAGGAAAGTACGTTGCGCGCTTTAATAAGTAATCAGATCTAAATTAACGATAAAAATTGTGATTCAAGATAGATGGAAAGCTTACTTGAGACGATGATGCTGATAAGAGTCGGATTGAATAAGCGATTATAAAGATTGAGTGAGATGATTAAGAAATTATTTCACTGTTAGTGGAGAAGTGAGATGAGAAGAGCAGAGAAGAGAGATTATTAAGCAGACAGGGAAGAGAGGGATATAATGGGGATTTGATGTGCATGAAGTTGCAGTTTCTACTTTCTAGCCTTCTAGGGTTCAATATGGGCTCGAGTGTGCTGGTCTCGGGCTGGGCTACTGCGGCAATTACCTGTTTTTATGGGGGTTGGGGGGGTCTATTCCTTCTCTCTTGCTTTTTTTTTTATTGATTTTCTGGATGTTATATTTTTTATTTATTTATTTGAATTTGTGTGTTCGGGTTAGCTTAAATGTATTTCGAATAATCTCACGAACCCTGAAATTAACAGACAATTAAGACTTTCAGTGACTCTGACTGATGTGTTACTCAAATTGGTGATTTCTATAAAATAAACTCAGGATCTGATTAGTTGAGTTATATCTCTCAGTAACCCCTTTTTTTATCTTGCAAATAGGTGTTTTGGATTCTAATTTTTTTTTTGGTAAAAATCGGGGCATTAACCCCTACTAAATAAAACGGGGAATAGTAGACTCAATCAGGTCATAATACAACAAGGTGTAAAGTCTTGACGGAGGATCCTCTAGCACATCAGACTTTCTATCTAACAAATCCCTCGTTAGCCCATAATTAGCTAATCAATCAGCCACATAATTGTCTTCTCTATAGACATGGAAGCTTTTAACCTCCCAATTTCTACCCAATATACCCTTAATTTGCATGGCTAAATTGAAATTTCTGTCCATGCTCGTTGTATCCCCATTAATAAGCCAAATTACAACTCGAGAATCAGACTCTAAAATAACCTTTCTATATCCCCTATCCCAAGTAAGTTATAAACTAACATAAACAGTCCATAATTCAGCTGTTATCGAACAACAACTCTAATTATTCCTCGCAAAACCCACTATCCAAGACCCCATATTATCCCGAATTACTCCTCCTGCTCCTGTCGCACCTGGATTTCCTTTAGTGCACCCATCCACATTTAGCTTAATCCAATCATTTGCTGGAAAAGTCCACTTGACCTGTTGGATCACCTTAATATGATTTCCCTCTCCCAATCCATCCAACTGAATATTTTTACTATCTGAAACCATTCTTCTTATCGCTTGAATAGTTCCATACCAATTACCCTGAGTTGAGACAAACACTCTATTGCATCTCTCTTTCCATATATACCATAAAATTATACCGCACTCCAAAGGCCAATTCACCTTGCCTGCATTTCCTCTTCTGATAGCCAGGTTTGATAACATCCATGTATACCAATTTTGGCTGAAGAAAAGTTGTCTCTCCTCTACCTTGACAAAGGCCTCCATATCTTACGGGCTCTAGGACAATCTCGTAAGGCATGAGCTATTGTTTCGACTTCATGAACGCAAAGGCTGCAACATCGATTTTCTGTAAGTCTTCTTCTCCATCGCACTTCATTTGTCATAACTGAATTATGAGCCACAGTCCAAAGAAAAATCTTGATGCGCTCCATTCCCTTCCACTACCAAATAACCCTCCAAATGGGGGTGTGATCCATTAGTCTCCTATCCTCCTGTAACCTATACGCAGTTTTTGTCGTGAAGTATCCGTTTTTGGATTGTTCCCATATTACTGTGTCGGCAATCATATCCTGCGCCGGAGGAATATTACCAGCAATTCCCATCATAACTTGTATGGGGATTAGGTGAGCAAACTCTTCCCATTTCCACTTGCCTTTAGCATTCACCATATTAGCCACCGTGTAACTAAGTTTATCCTTCGGGATCTCCCCACTTATGTGGTTAATAAGTGGACCATAATTAGCCAACCAACTATCCTTCCAAAACAAAATCTGCTTTCCATTCCCAAGATTCCAGCTGATATTCTGATGTACATTATACTAGACCTGACAAAATGCTTTCCACAGTACTGAATCCCTCGGGGCAGCATTCGGGTAATCATCTCCTCTACTGAACTTCATATACTTTTCCTTTAGAAGTCGCACCCACAGACTATTCCCTTGAGCTACTCCCCATGCTAACTTCATTATAAAGGCCTTATTCATTGTCTCCATTTTCTTTATTCCCATCCCACCCTCTTCTTTCGGCTGACACGTCTTTGTCCAATTGACAAGATGGGTCTTATCTCTTCCTTCCCGAAGACCCAAAATGAACCTTATGCATATCCTCTCTATCTCCTTACAGATATGTTTTGAAATTACAACAGCCTGCATTGAATATAATGGAATAGTGAGAGCACAGATTTACATAAGGTGATTTTCCATGCTAGTGATAAATTACTAGACTTTCAACCAGCTAACTTGGATTCTAATGTTAACCAATTGCTCTTTGCAATTTAACATAATCAATTAATGTTCTTTTAATTTTTATTACGATTTTGATAGTTTTTTATCATTAAATTATCTTATATCATTTTTTTTTTATTGAAACAGTTTTTAAAGTTTTTTAAACGAGTGTCCATTCTCATTGAAATATATTATTAGGTTTGCAAGAGAGTGCGGGCCAACTACCTCTAAGAACGACGCTTCATTGACCTGGGCCCAGGTCAGCATGCTTCTTAGAACGACGCCGTTGCAATGCTTTCCTGAAACCCTTATGGTATAAAATGAAAGATGGCTAAAACCCTAGACTAGTCTAAGTAGCAGAATCCACAAAATCAACCAAAAACCGAACTAGATCTCTGAAATCAGCAATCAACAATGGACAAGGACATGCTTGGAGGAATGGAAGGTCTATCGAAAGAAGATCAGACCCGTATGCTTTCCATGATCGAAAACCTTCAGTTGCGCGACAGGTAACATATCCTGGCTTAGATCTGTGAAATCTTTTCAACATGTTTTCTTTTTGTGGTTCCTGTTGCATTTTACTCAAGTGGGGGCCTCACATCCTGGCTAATTACACGCCAAAAGGTCACATGAATCGATTTATTTGTATGTGACGTTAATCATGTGAAGCCCAGATGAATGTTCTCCTTAAAAACCACTGCAACACCATTTATGTTGCATTTGGACGTTTTGGGAACTACATTAGCTAATTATTAGCGTACCTTTTCCGGATACGTAAAGCTTTCTTGATTTTTACAAGCTGTTGTGACTCGGTTGTAGAAAGTAGTGTTCTCGATGTTCTTGCAAGTAATTGTAGCTATTTTGCTTCTCTAAGTTTAACTATCAAAAACTTGGAAACTGGTGTCATTGGATACCGATTCTGAGTTTTTCTATATTATGCGATGAAAAAAAGATCTAATTTTTATTTCTGTTGATGTGGGGTACCTGCAGTTTGAAGATGTATAATTCACTTGTGGAGAGATGCTTTAATGACTGTGTAGATAGCTTCACACGCAAATCGCTTCAGAAGCAAGAGGAGACTTGTGTCATGAGATGTGCTGAAAAGTTCATGAAGCATTCGATGCGTGTGGGGATGAGATTTGCAGAGCTTAACCAAGGAGCAGCTACTCCGGATCAAAATTGAAGAAAGCCCAAGAATGGTTGGATTTGAACGAACAAAATAACCATTTTGTTTGTCATTTTAGAACCTGCCTGTTTCCTTTTTTTTTGGGGTCATTATCAGCTAATATTCCAAATGGGAAATAAACATGGTAGCAATATAGGGTTCATGATTGTTGCTTATTTACGCATATCCTTTTGTTATTTTTGTAAAACACGACCGAGCCTTTTTCTTCTTCTTCAGAAATTGACTGATCATAATCCAATATTCTGAAAAAAACTGGACGTGTTTTGTCACTGCAGCAATATGGGTTCCTGCTCCATCGTTTTAGAGACCTCTGGTAAATTTTGATCCTTACATCTTGTCAAATTCATATTGATTCCATGATTTGATTGTCATCTACGAAACTTAATGGAGGCAAATTTTCTTTCATTCATATTTTATGGTTAAATTGTTTTACAAATAAAGGACTGAATTCTTGCAATCTTGCATTGATTCTTAGTTGCTAAAATGTATTTCACACAGTAGTAGTAAATGAATTAGGTGACTTTTTGTGCATGGTTGGATGAATTTTTTGGCTAAACCTCTGGTTTCTGTATTGAATCCAGTGTTCCTTTTGCTTCCTATGAAATGGAAGTAAGGGTTTTGAATACTAGATTATTCCTTGACCAAGTTTCTTTGAATTTTGGCTGAGCTAGAGAGAAGTTCGGACCTTTATGTAATGCATAAATGTCTGAACATGTGAGATCTCTTTCTTTGTTCTTGACATAACATATGGGCAGTCCCATTTTATCTTGATTCAGATTGACTCACTTATCTTCAAAGTATTCCTGCGCTCAGCATTGATTTTTTTTTGTTTTGTTTAGATGCTGAAGGCGTGTTTAAAATAGGTTAAAATAATTGGTAGAAAAAAATCAAAGAAAACCATAAATTCATTTTTTTTAAAATAAAAACACCAATGCCAAATGATAGTTAAAAAGGTTAAAAAAAGGTTAAGGCACGACAAATCAAACATTAGTAGATAATATTGAAAACAAAGTAATAACACAAGATAAAAAAATAATTAAGACTTACAAAAAGATCAAAGAACAAAAATTAGAAATAAAAAGAACAAGGATTGAAATTGAATTATCACCAATAAAAAAAAGCTAACCCTTACCCTTTTAGAACGAGGAGAGAAAGGAAGAAGAAGGAAAGAAAGCCCCACGAGTAAATTGAGCTAGAAATAAAAAAAGAGATGAAATTACGAAGCGTGTTTAGGATAATGAATAGAGCTTAGTTTTCAAAATATTTTATGTTTATAAATATGTTAAAATGATATTTTTTTTTTTTTTAAAATTATTTTTCAAATATAGCACATGAAAATATCTAAAAACACTAGTTTTTTTTTCAAAATATACTTTTGAAAAACTGTAATAAACTAGAACCAGAAGACCACAGTACAGAATTAAAACCAAGATAGTCCAAAACCACAGTATTTATTTTTGAAACGGGGATTTACCTTTGTTTTATCTATTTTCTTCTTATTATTATTTTATGACTGGCCTCAATGAGAATCACTTAAGGTTTTTCTGGTGGTAGCTTGCTCAGGGAATCACGAGACTGGAGAAAGACCTGTTTTATTTAAAGATTTTCAATCTGATGTTTCAAGTACAGCACCCAGAACACCTGAAGATAATTGTATTACTCATGCAACACACAACGTACGGCTCAGAAGCCACAGAAATCTAGTAGCATTGACCTCACAAAACACCACCAGGTTGACCATGGTGTTTACCAGGATAAGATTCATGTTCAGATGCTAGCAGGGTCCAGTTCTCTTCTCACTGACAAGCCGCTTCCAGTACAGGGCGACCTCCTCCTGTATCTCCCTTTCACTCTTTTTAACAGCCTTATTCTCAGCCATGTTATCTAGTGTTTTGTCGGCAGGAATGATGTGCGCTGCTTCGACAGGGACGCGGCTAGGAAGCGCGTCTGTTTCTCTCAAGACTTGCTCAATGTGGGAGATAAGTCTCTCCGCCAGGCTCCGGTTGAAGTCTTCCCGGACCACGACACGGAGGACGGCGACATGCTGGGCATCAGCCGGCATTGTGTAGGCCGGAAGTATCCACCCGAACCTCCTCAAACTCTCAGCTATTTCAAACACAGTGTGCTTGCTGCTGTCCTTCAAAGAGAAGGCCACGAGAGGCACTCCCTTATCCTTGGAGAGAATTTTAAACCGCCCTGTTTTTTCTAACCCTTCTTTCAGTGCTCTCGCATTCTCCAGGCAGTTTTCCATAATTCTTTTGTAACCCTGATACGAGGTCAACATACAATGAGAAAAACAAAGCAGAGCCTGTAAATATATCTCAGAACAAGCTTATCTAAAATCGCATCTTCAAATGGGATCTTGAAAAGGTTGCAGAATGCATCGTTTTTAGCATGGGAACAAGAATCAAGAAGAAGTTCATGTTAGTAAACTATCTTATCTAGAAACTCAAACTGTTAGGTGAAAGTTCCAGAATATGATTTATATTACTCTCTAACAGTTCAGTCCAGAAAAGAAATTCGGGGCATAGGAAAAAGGTCACCATGTTCTCTGTTCCATGATGACTACAAGGATTCTCCATTAGACACATGAAATTTTACCTCAAAGCCAAGCCGTATAAACTGATAATATTGAGCAATTATCTGACTTGAACCTGATGAAAACATGGAAGAAAAAAGGGGTCAGTAACAGAAGCAAACTGAAAAGTTTACAAACCTGCAATATTAAACTGTTTCAATGAAACAAAGTGGATATTGGCGGGAAACATTCATGTTGCTAGCAAGAAATGTAAAGATATTGTAATTTGCATTAAAAAGATAACCCTAGCTATGCATTACCCTTTAGAGAAGTTGAGGGTGAAAGTAGGTTGATCAGATCCAAGGTAGTTGATGTGAAATATTAGCTCATCTGGCAAGTCTTCCTTGCTCCTCCACACAACCCAGCCAACACCAGCATAAACAAGGCCATATTTGTGGCCGCTAACATTGATGCTCTTCACCAACGGCAAACGAAAATCCCATTCTAGTTCAGGCCAAATGAAAGGAGCAATGAATCCTCCACTGGCCGCATCGACATGAATTGGTGTGTTCCAGCCATTCTCCTTGTTTTTTTTGGAGAGGAGGTCGTTGAGAAGCTTCACATCTTCGAACTCTCCAGTAAGTGTAGATCCTAAAATGGCTGCCACACAGATCGTGTTCTCGTCCACCATCTCAACAGCTTTGACCGGGTCCATCACATAACACCCTTCTGTCAGCTTCACCTCCTTCAGCTCAACTTCGAAGTACCTTGCAAATTTCTCCCAGCAAACCTGCACAACGATTTACAAGGAAAATTTAGCATTGCTGCTTTAAGTGATTAATTCATTGTGTAGATGTATAAAACGTCAGTAAATTCAAGCTACAATGACTCCCTTATTCTACCACTGTATCTTGGATGATGATAAAGAAATTATTTGCTTATATTTTGGTCTAATCTAGGCCCTGGCAACACCTGTTCTTCTGTGTGGTTTTGCAGAGCAGCAACGTTTTTCTACTTCAGGATTTCTTTGTTTTCAATACATTACCACTACAGACTACCCAATTCTTACGAAATTGGCAAGCATATATGGAGTTCTTATGAAATTGGCGGGCATATACAAAGAAAAACATCAATTCTTGAGTGAAACATGAGCCCATACAAAAAGATCCAGCTGTGGTGAATCAACATTGAAATAGATTAATGCTTTCAATCTTGGCAAATATATATAGAACTACTGCAAAGTTTTTGCTCAAGAAATGTACAACTTGAGTATGTTTCTGTTCTTGTATCAAGCATCCATTGAACTTGTTCTCTATTCTTGAATTGTGACATCTATGACTAATGCAGCACCATCAGCTAATGATGCAGAAGATATGCATTTTGCAAATATATTTTTTTGGATTCGAGGAAACCCACCCCGGAAATCCCACTTTGCAAATATGCTGAATAAAGAACAGCAAAGTATGGTACTAGTGCTTGAAGGTAATAAAAAACATGGTATGAGCAGGAACATCCTGTCATATACAGATAAAGAGCATAAACAGTTCACATGAGTTCAAAAGCAATATATTAGCTCCGGTGAGATTGAGATTATTGCCATATTCCAAGAAGCATGACTGTCCTAATGAAAAACTCGCCTGAACATTAGCTCCGGTGACTATGTTGGGCTTATCGTACGGTTTGCCCTCTGCTTTCCTCTTATTCTGCCATTTCCTTTTAAAAGCTAATCCAGCCAGCATTATTGCCTCTGATGATCCCACAGTCCCGACACCAACTGCAGTTTCTTTATCCCCAACAGGAGCATTGAACAGGTGGGCTATAATATTTACACATCGATTCTGCAGAATCAGAATTAAAAATTCGAAACATAAATGTCATAATCTCGAAATTCTTCTCAGATCTTTTACTAGCCAGCGTTAATAAGAAATATATAAAACCTGGAGCTCTGTGGTAACAGGGTACTCATCCATGTCGACATAATTCTTGTTAATGGAAGCCATGATGAGATCATTACACTCGGGCTCCATCCATGTTGTCACAAAAGATGCCAAGTTGAGCCTTGGATTACCATCCAGCATCAGCTCATCATTTATCACCTGGTATGCTGCATCCTTTGGCATTGAATTCTCTGGCATCTTGAACCTGCAGCAACTCACAGGAATCCACATTTATCTTCCAAATGATAAGAAAAACGACATGGATGAGTAAGGTCCCACTACACAAAAAACATTGCTCCAAAAGGGTATGATCCTATACTCAAACCTGAATCTTATATACAAACCGTTTAGCAATTGTTTCTGAGATGAGAAATATTAACCTTAAATAAAGGCCTTGTTGGATGAAAGATCATGGTTGAAGGCTAGTAGAAACAGAGAACAAAACCAAAAACAAGAAAGTCCCTTTATTCCTCACATCTAGTCCATACCAAATACTGGAACAGCCCAAAATCCAATGAAGGATCAGTTGAATCTTTTCATGCAGAGAAATGATCTGAACAGTCCGCCACCCATGTGTGAGGCAAGCTTGTCCGTCTATATATTTCAAGCTGTTCCTCCTCTAAACAAAAATGATAAAATGAAAGAAGCAAAGAGAAGAAAAACACATACCTAGGAAGTGCAGTGCGTACATATCTGGAAGCAAAAGTGGAGTTCAAATTCTCATCGGAATCTGTCGCGGTAGTAGATATCACCATGATGAACTAATCACTCACTTCCAAATTACACAGTATCTACTCTAATATTCTTCGACACAAGACTCAGAGAAGAGAGAAATGAAGCGCAAAAGTATAATCTAAATGCTCCAATATTATTAATTTCTGACTTATCAGAAACATTTATACATGGCTAGTGGATGGAGAGCCTTGGAAACTGGAGGTTAAAAGGGGCAAGTAAACATGGCCACGTAGTGAGAAGAGATCAAAGTAGTGGGCCACCCACTTCGATGACTGCCGACTAGAAATCCTCGAATCAATGTGAAAGGTTGCTGTTTTTTACGACGTTGCTTAGCTGCTGATCATTGCTTTATCTTCAAATGAGGTGCTGTCCTTTGTGCAAAGCTTTGATTAGAGTAGAGGTTAATTCAAGTGTGCACGGTTCATTTTTATCTTCTACTTTCATAAATCAAAATTATTCGAATATATATATATATAAGAGTTTCACTTTGGTTCAATTTACTGTAAACACTTGAATTAAGAAAAAAATTATATTTTTTTAAAAATCTACAGTAACAGAACCTACCACAGTGCCTAGCACATTCTACATTCCAAGGGTTTCATAAAACAATACGCTTACGTTTCTCCTGGAAACTTTAAGCAATAATGACTGTTTGAGAATATAAGTGAGACTGTTTGAGAATATAAAAGTATTTCATTCATAAATACTTTTTTTTAAAGTGTTTCATTCATAAATATGTTAAAATAATATTTTTTTTTATTTTTTTTTTAAAAAAATTTATATTAATATATGAAAATGATCTAAAAGTATTAAAAATATTTAATTTAAAATAAAAATAAAAAAATATTTTTAAATTTTTTTTGCTCAAAAGTTCTCTTGAAACACAATGTCAAATATTCAATAAGTTGAGGGTGTGATTGAGGTTACTTTTGACGATACTTTTAGTTCAAAAAAATATCAAATTTTTTTTATAATTTTTTTTAACATTAGTATATGAAAATAATCTAAAAACATTATTTTTTTAAATTTAAAATAAAAAAATAAAAAATAATTTTTAAAAAAAAACATTTTACTCTGATAATAACTTAGGGGTGTGGTTGAAATTGCTTTTGAAGTTGCTTTTTTATACAAAAAAAAAAAAGCATCAATTTTTTTTTTTAAAATTATTTTTTACTTCATCACATGAAAATAATCTAAATCCACTAATTTTTTTTAATTTAAAATAAAAATAAAAATAAAATCTACGAATATTTTCAAAACAATTTTAGAGTCTGTTTGGCTGTGCGATCCAACCTTTTTTTTTGCCGAAATTTGATTATAAATATTTTTGCATTTTAAATGAATATGATTTTGGTGTTTTTAGATCATTTTAATGTGCTGATGTCAAAAATGATTTTTAAAAAATAAAAAAATATTATTTTGATATATTTCAGACGAAAAATCACTTTTAAAAACTATCACAACCAGACTCTCAAACAAGCTCTTAAATGAAAGAAACGAAAGCGATTTTGAATGCAGAAAAGAGTACGCAATGACAGCTAGCTATCTTCAAGCCAAGCCCACTTGACTACTTGAGGGATAAAGATCTCAACAAATGAACATGCAAAGCCATCTCATGATAGTGATGTCTCATCCGTGCTAGTTTGAGTTGACCACAGGCTCTCTTACCTCCACACGATCTAATTCAGTCTTTTTTGTTCATCATTTTGTAGCGAATACACTCATTTTTCATCATCTAAATTTGAATATTGCTACAACAAAACTTAAGATTTTCATAAATAATCATGTCCAAGCTCGCGTGATGAAAGCGATTTACCGGATCATTGATATTGTTTCTCAAAAGTTTTTTTTTAAAATATTTTTTAAATTAATTTTTATCCCATCAATCTCCTCCCAAACCCTAAAAGAGTAGTGGGATATTGAATTCCATTGTCGGAGACAGATAGAGTGAAAGGTACCGTCCCAGCTTCTTTTTCAGAAATTTGTCGAGATGATTGATAGCATTTTGTCATATACTTGACTATTGGTTGATTAAGTTGTGATTCATGTTAGTTCTTGCAATTTATTTGTTTTATAATATGAATGTCCGAACTAGCTTACACGCTTCTTAACTAATTTTGAATTATCTAAATATCATGCGAATTCAATAAATAGATAAAACATCACGAGTATAATAGACGATACATAGTAAAGCTTGAACATTGGTGCAGAATATCTCCCACTTGCAAAAAGTAATGCTTTTAGTTGAGATAAATTGGTGGGATGCATGGAATTGAGTGTTTATGTTGGTTTGCATATACTTTAATTAATTTCATAAATTATGAAATTAACAAATATATAACCCTCAAATTTAATGAAACTCGAACTGTATAGAGAACAAAAGTAGAGGTGGCCAGTGATGCTCATATAATGAAATGAGAGTAAATAATATTATTGTAATACAAAATTTTCTTGGCTCAGACAACATCATCAAGAACTTATATAAATTGTTTCGATGAATAAGGACGAAAATAAATTACTCAAACGAAGAAAAGAAAAGTTGTCAAAAGAGAGTAGACAGATGGTTTGACTTATCTAGCATTTTGGTTTTCAAAATTATTTCTTGATTTACTTTAAAGTAGTGTTTTTGATGTTTTCTTTAATGGGTTGATATTTAAAAATAATTTGAAAAAAATAAAAAAAAAATCATTTTAAATATATTTCAAATAAAAAAACAGCAACTTTATAACATCTCTAAACATCAAAAGATCATCAGGCATATGTTAGTTCATTATCATACAGATGTAGCGACTCGTCTCATGTCCTAAAAAAGGGTTAATAGACTAGTAGATGTGGTGTCAAACCAGCCATTCCATTTTTTTTAAATTTTTTTTTAAAGATTATTTAATATATTTTCGATTAAAAAACTTTTGACAAAATGTAATTCTCATAGCTAGCATCATTGGCATACAAGTGTATTTGGAATTCAGATAAACTTTACTTTTTTTTCAAAAATATTTTTTATTTAGAATTAATATCTTTTTATATTTTAAATGGTTTCGATATGCTAGTGCTGTTAAAAATAAAATTTAAAAACTAAAAATATGTTATAAATACATATTAAATTCTATTTATATGTATTGAATGCCCATTACTCTTGAGTAACTCGTGGATTTCCATAACTCTTGAGTTCATTTCCTTCTCCTATAAATAGACTACTTGTGTCTTGTATTCTACACAACATTTGGAATAATAGAAGAATTCATAATAAGCAAGGTACTTCTCTCTTGTATCTTTTGATTATGTTTTGATGTCTATGCTCTTCTATGTTAATTATTTATTCTTTTTATAACACGTTATCAGCACGATGCTCTAACCAGCTTATATCAATTTTAATATATTTGCTTTTCATTATTGTAATTTATTTTTGGCAAATTTTCTTTTACTATTATTCATAGAAAGAGATTTACAGTTCCCGGAGAACGAATATTATAAGTTCCTGAAGAACTAAATAAATTAAAAATAGTTCCTGAAGAACTAGTATTACAAGTTCTTGAAGAATTGCATAAATTCAAAACAGTTCCTGAAGAACGAGTATTACAATTTCTTGAAGAATTAAATAAATTAAAAATAGTTCTTGAAGAACGAGTTCACAAGTTCCTGAAGAACTAATATCACAAGTTCTTGAAGAACTAAATAAATTATAAACAGTTCTTGAAGAACTAGTAACACAATTTTCCTGAAGAATTAAATATAGTTCCTGACGAACTAGTATTTTAAAGCTAAATAAATAATAATCTTAAGGGTTTGATGTTCCTGAAGAATTAAACAATTTAAAAATAGTTCTTGAAGAACTAATATTTTTCCCGAAAGATTAAATAAATTAAATGCAGTTCCTGAAGAACTAGTATTTCTAAAGCTGAATAAATAATAGTCTTGAAGGACAGATTTTTTGTTTATCTTCATGATTTTATTTAATAAGTTATTTCTTGTTTTTATAGATAAATATAATATCAAATCTGACAAAGCTTGAATTTATCGCTTTTGATATTTTTAGAAATAATTATATGTCATGAAATATTGATGTCGAGATTCATCTGGAAGCTATGAATCTTTAAAAGACCATCAAAGAAGGAAATGATATGTGGCAAAATCTAAATAAAAGATATGGCCACCAAAGTTTATCATACTTCCTCAAGGTCGTTATAATTGGTTGCACCTGAAGTTGCAAGATTTTAAATTGATTATTGAATATAATTCTGCTCCTTTTAAAATTACCTCACAGCTGAAATTGTGTGGTAAAGATATCACAAGAGACTAAATATTAGAGAAAACTTTCTCTACTTTTCACGCCTCAAATATTGTCCAGCAGCAACAATATAGAGTGCATAATTTCAAAAGATATTTGGAATTAATTTCATGTCTTCTTGTGATTGAATGAAATAATGAGCTTTTGATGAAAAATCATCAATCTCATCCTATGGGTTCTAAACCATTCCCTGAAGTGAATGGAACCTTTGTTCAAAAGACAAAGAAAAAAACCAAGGATATAGGTATGAAAAAAAATGGAAAAGGAGAAGAGATAATCCTTCTAAAAGTAACCCATCATACCACCAGAAGTGGAGATATAATGAATAGTGGTATAACATTTTATGATGGGAATTTATGTCTAGCAGACAGTGCAACAACGCACACAATACTTAAGGAAAATAAATACCTTGAGTATTTGACATTAACCAAAGCTAATGTCACAACAATATCAGGTCCAGTAGACATGATTAAAGGCTTTGGAAAAGCTAATATTGTGTTACCAAATTGAGCATCAAAGATGTATTATATTCACCTGAGTCCAGAAGAAATTTACTCAGTTTTAAGGATATACGTGCTAATGGTTATCATATTGAAACAACAGATGAAGATAGAAAAGAATATCTTTATATTATTGCATGTATTTCAGGCCAAAAGCTTGTACTTGAGAAACTATCTGCTTTCTCTTCAGAATTTATTATACGATCATGAAATCTATTGAATTAAACGTTGTGATACACCAGAAG
Organism: Salix viminalis; assembly: GCA_029228465.1. Lineage (NCBI taxonomy): Eukaryota > Viridiplantae > Streptophyta > Magnoliopsida > Malpighiales > Salicaceae > Salix > Salix viminalis. The sequence goes on from CM055437.1 coordinate 8,557,999, forward strand.
TGTTCCAACCCAAAACACTTCATGTTTTGGCATGATCAACTTGGACATCCAGGATCAATAATAATGAGACGAATTATTGAGAATTCATATAGACATCCCTTAAAGAACCTGAAGATTCTTTTACCAAGTGAAAATCCATGTGCTGCATGTTCTCAAGGTAAATTAATTACCAAACCATCTCCATCAAAGGTTCTTATAGAATCACCATCTTTTCTTGAAAGAATTCAAGGAGATATATGTGGGCCTATCCATCCACCATGTGGACCTTTTAGATATTTTATGGTATTGATTGATGCATCAAGTAAATGGTCACATGTTTGTTTGCTTTTGAGTCAAAATATTGCATTTGCTAGATTAATAGCACAGATTATCAGACTACGAGCATAATTTTCTGATTATCCTATCAAGAAAATTCGACTAGACAATGCTGGTGAGTTTACTTCCCAAGCATTTGATAGTTTTTGCACTTCTATTGGTATTGATGTTGAACATCCTGTTGCTCATGTACATACTCAAAATGGTCTAGCAGAATTATTTATAAAGCGACTTCAATTAATTGCAAGACCATTACTTATGAAATCAAAATTGCCCACATCTGTCTGGGGACATGCTATATTACATGCTGCATCACTAGTTAGAATTAGACCAAGTGCTTACCATAATTATTCTCCTTTACAACTTGTTTATGGTATACCACCAAATATATTTCATCTACGAATTTTTGGTTGTGCGGTATATGTGCCTGTAGCACCCCCACAAAGGACTAAAATGGGTCCACAAAGAAGAATAGGAATTTATATTGGTTTTGATTCTCCATCTATTATTAGATACCTTGAACTTTTGACTGGTGATGTTTTTAAGGCACGTTTTGAAGACTGCCATTTTGATGAGAATATTTTCCCATCATTAGGGAAAGCAAATTCAGTGCCAGAAGCATGAGAAGAAATTACTTGGAATAACCCGAAGTTATCTCATTTTGATCCAAGGACAAATCAATGTGAACTTGAAGTTCAAAGGATAATTCATTTACAAAATATTGCAAATCAATTACCGGATGTTTTCACCAGTAGTGAAAAGGTAGTTAAATCTCATATTCCTGCTGCAAATGCTCCATTTAGAATTGAAATTCCTGAAGAGAAAAAGGTCAACATAGCAGCAAATGAATCTATACCACGCCTGAAGCGCGGAAGACCTATTGGAGCCAAAGACAAAAATCCTAGAAAACAAAAACTCCAACGAATAGATGATGGTACTCTTGGAGAGTCCTCATCCATAAAACAAACATCAAATCTTGTGTCCAAATCATCTCCTAATATTGATCCTCCTGAAGAGGGACCTCTTGAAGAGAACCAGGTACCTGGAAATAATGAGATCTCCATAAACTATGTTCATACAGGAGAGATTTTGGAACGAGATAAAATTATCATAGATGATGTATTTGCATTTAAGGTTGCTTTTGGCATCACCAGAAGTGATGATGAATTTGAACCACAAACTGTTGAAGAATGTCGACATAGAAATGATTGGCCAATGTGGAAAGAAGCAATCCAAACAGAGTTGAACTCACTTGCAAAACGTGAAGTATTTGGACCTGTAGTCCATACACCTAAAGGTGTTATACCCGTTGGATATAAGTGGGTTTTTGTTAGAAAACGCAATGAGAACAATGAAATTGTGCGATATAAGGCACGACTTGTTGCACAAGGTTTCTCGCAGAGACCTGGTATTGATTATGAGGAAACTTATTCTCCAGTGATGGATGCAATCACTTTTAGATTTTTAATTGGTTTAGTGGTCTCAGAAACGTTAGATATGCGTTTAATGGATGTAGTTGCAGCATATCTATATGGATCATTAGATAAAGACATCCATATGAAAATCCCTGAAGGATTTACAATGCCTAAAGCTTTTTGTAATGAACCCAGAAGTGTTTATTCTATTAAATTACAAAAATCTTTATATGGGTTAAAGCAATCTGGTCGAATGTGGTATAATCGTCTTAATGAATACCTCTTAAAAAGAGGGTTTGAGAATGACGAGATTTGTCCATGCATTTTTATTAAGAAAACAATATCCGGATTTGCTATTATTGCAGTATATGTTGATGATTTAAATATTATTGGTACTCCTGAAGAGCTCACAGAAACTGCAACCTATTTGAAAAATGAATTTGAGATGAAAGATCTCGGAAAGACAAAATTTTGTCTTGGTATACAGATTGAACATTTTTCAAATGGAATATTTGTACATCAATCGATGTATACAGAAAAAGTCCTAAAGCGTTTTTATATGGACAATGCTCATCCTTTGAGTACACCTATGGTTGTTCGGTCACTTGATGTGAAAAATGACCCTTTTCGACCTCCAGAAGAGGATGAAGAAATTCTTGGTCCTGAAGTGCCATATCTTAGTGCTATTGGAGCACTTATGTATCTTGCAAATTGTACAAGACCAGATATATCTTTTGCAGTAAATTTATTGGCAAGATATAGTTCTACTCCCACAAAAAGACATTGGAATGGAGTCAAACATATATTTCGCTATCTCCGCGGAACAACCAAAATGGGGTTATTTTATTGTGGATCAAATTCACAATTGATTGGATATGCAGATGCAGGTTATCTCTCTGATCCCCACAAAGGGAAAGATCACAAACAGGTTATCTATTTACCTATGGTGGTACTGCAATTTCTTGGAGATCTGTCAAACAATCATTAGTGGCTACTTCATCAAATCATTAAGAGATTATCGCGATACATGAAGCAAGTCGAGAATGTATTTGGCTAAGATCAATTATCCAGCACATTAAGAGAAAATGTGGATTGTCATCCATTGACAATAGTCCCACAATATTGTTTGAAGTTAATGCTGCCTGTATCACTCAACTTAGAGGAGGCTATATTAAAGGAGACAAAACAAACCATATCTCACCAAAGTTCTTTTATACTCACGAGCTCCAACAAAAGGGAGAAATTGATATCAAACAAATCAGGTCAAGTGATAATTTAGCAGACTTATTTACAAAGTCTTTACCGGCCTCAACTTTCAAGAAACTTATCTATAATATTGGAATGCGACATCTTAAAGATTTGTCATAAGACATGTACTTTTGAGGGGAAGTCAATGCAAATTGTACTCTTTTTCCTTCTGCTTAGGTTTTTTTCCCACTGGGTTTTCCTTTGCAAGGTTTTAATGAGGCAATTTGACATTGTTTTAATGAATCTGAAGTATTCATATATGGATCTTGAAGTATCTATATAAAGTCCTCCATTTAAAATTTTTAAAAGTACATGGTCATTCAAGGGGAAGTGTTATAAATACATATTAAATTATATTTATATGTATTGAATGTCCCATTACTCTTGAGTAACTCTTGGATTTCCATAACTCTTGAGTTCATTTCCTTCTCCTATAAATAGACCACTTGTGTCTTGTATTCTACACAACTTTGGAATAATAGAAGAATTCATAATAAGCAAGGTATTTCTCTCTTGTATCTTTTGATTATGTTT